>CAJFCY010000322.1:0-18055 GCA_904066265.1 Eimeria zaria
GTATATATATGTATGTAATTACTCACGACTACTGTACGAGCATGCGCGCAGAAAGTGTATATAATATAAATGTGTGTAGCTGCACAGTAATTGAAACCAGTATAGAGGGTGTTTTGTAAGTGCTAATGGCTTATTTGGTGCTATGCCGTTTGATTGAAAGAGCAACAATTTGTTTTATCTGCAGATATCATACAGATGTATTTTGTCTGGTTGACTGCAGTGTGTGTGCTGTTGCTGTATTTTTGCTGCAGGTACGACCCGGCGGTGTATGCAACGATATGGGGGTTCTGGAGACAGCCAAGCAAAATATGGTTGTTATTGCACGAGTTTTTAAATGAACATGAACCTGTTCCGAATAGAGCACACCTTGCTTTGGCTCGTTTAGAAGCTCTCGGCATTGTTAAAGCTGTTGTGACGCAAAATGTTGATAATCTTCATCAGGAAGCAGGGAGTAGACGCGTTATTGAATACCATGGGAGCCTTATGAGTGTATGTATTTCCCTTCTTCTTCTTCTTGACTTGGATTCTAGCACTCGTCTCGTCGTTACTTTTGTAGTGATGTGCTTGTATATATAGTATATGTATATATATAATATATGGTTTTCATACACATATATAATGTGCATGCATATGCATTTGTACATACTCTACACGGCTGTACATAACATACAATTAAATCCATAGATATGTATGCTTATGCACTTCTGCACACTATATATATATATATATATATGTAGTGTGTGCATATATGCTTCGATATTTGTTGGACTGTTTGTCTGCTCAGTTGAAACAGTTTTCCTGATTTAGATTTGTCTCTGCGTTTAATCATCACGGCATTTTGCCTGTTTCCTCTCTTAATTATGGAGATGTATTTTACATTATCTATCTCCACATTTGCTCGTCAAGCGTTATTTTGCTTCGTGTCGCTGCATTAGTCATGGGAGTGCGTCTTGCATTTCTTTACATTAAAGAAATGCAAGACGCAGATAACATTTATATCATTGATTGTCTGTACAGGCTTCATGCTATCGCTGTGGAGCGAAGATGCAGTTGACAAAGCAAATGGCTCGAAATCCTTCTTTTAAAAAGAAGCTGCCCCCAAAGGTGTTTCCCCCTCCTTCGTCTAACCTATTGAGCATTATAATGTATTTTATTGTGTATTAAGTTTATATACGTATATATTTTGCGCTGAATATTTACAATATGGCAGTGTCGGCCTTCTTTGTTCGATGTATTAGTGCAATAAGTTTAATCTGGATGGTTTTACACACCACATCATGAATAACCAAAAAGTATCACGAAAACGGTGGCAAATAGTAGAAGTATGGTATTATATACAGGACACGTTTTCTGTGTCGTGTTTGAGCTAAGCCTGTCAGTACATGTGCGGAGTAAAATAACTTAAGTACTCCTTTGTTAGCTCGTCTGCTTTGCTGAATGCAGTGCGGCTGCGGCGGGTACTTCAAGCCGGACGCTGTTTTGTTTGGGGAAGGAATTCCGTCGCAGGCAATCTGTGAGGCGAACAAAGAGGCAGATGCATGTGACTTAATGCTGGTTGTTGGCACTTCTGCTAGTGTGCGTCCAGCATCAGATATTCCTTATAGAGCCATGAGGAGGGGCGCGAAGGTCATTGAAGTACGTTTAACACAGGCTTGAATAACAATAATAACAGTAGTGATATCCCTGGAAATAGTAGTCAGAGGAATTACAATGATTAACTTCTAAGGCCGTAATTCCTCGCCTTTGGTTGGAATCAGTGCAAAATGTTGTCATTTCTGCTCCTGAAAATCCAAATTTTATACTCAAAACCTTCAGAATGCAGGCTGAGGTGGTATTTTCGTTGATGTGGAGGCGCATGCATGCACGTATACATGTAGCAAGTACCCAGCTACACAAGGTGCATGCAACTACATAGCATGAATCCATCCAACAAGTACTTAACGTGCGTGCAGCGCGCATGCAGCAACTATACGGCATGCATGCAAGAGCTTCACAGTATTCAGGGTTGACGGAGCCCTGTACTTCTGCGTCACCTTTTTGTATCGCAGGTTAATTTAGAGGAGACAGGTTTGACGAACCGCATATCGGACATGATATACATTGGCAGGTGAGGAGGCCAGCGATTCGATGCTTCTTGCTTCATAGTTGCTATAAGTGCTTAGCTTATATTGGGCGTGGACTTGACCCCGCACGCACCTTGCAGCGGCAGATAACGTATCGATCGCGGTGCATCATAAGGACGTTGTAGACAGGAAGTGCTGCTGCTGTTGTGCTGTCGCTGTGTACCTGCACCTGCTACTGTGGCTGTTGCAGGGCGAGCGATCTCATGCAAACGCTGCAGCTGTTGGAGCCGCATCCCCCCGAATCAGAAAGCGAAGCGAATTCTGCTGCTGAGGTGTTCACAGAGCCCAATCCACGAGCAAGGGTTCAAGAACCTCCTGCAAGGGGAAGCAGTGATTGATTGTAGTTGCTCTAGATGTGTCTAGGTTTATGCTTGCAAACTGCGTTCATTGCCACTACCATAATGGATGTAAATCAACTATAACATCAATCAACTATAACGTTGCCCGGTACTGATAAGCAGTTGATACCTCCACAAAAGTGTTTCTTTCTCATAGAATACGGGGTAGAACATCGTTCGTGCTTATGGTGCCTTAGTTTTGTAAATTATAACGCGCAGGCGTGACTTAGAGAAGGGCCCGACCTTAGTTGCTGTTCTGGCCGCAACTGCAGTAGGCAGCTTGTACAGTATGCGCCTTGCTGCTCATTGATTAATTGATAGATGCATGGATAGGTGTGAGTGAGACATAGCTAACAGTATGAGTCCATATGGTGATATATCTCTTCCAAGAGGGATCAAGGGGTCTGCTCGCTACACCTGCTACAACTCCTGGAATTCTACTCTTACAGAGCAGTCTGTTGAAGAAAGTATATAAAGCAACTACAGTTAACCATCTCTAGAGGAATAAATTCAGCAACTTTCTAAAGTTCAGGAACAGGAGGCAATTTGTTCCAGCCAGCCACCACCAATCTGCGCGATATGCCCCCGTGAACAGCTGGCCAGCCACGGCAGCACCAGAAAGAGCGATGCATGTGCTTGCAACAAGCTTCGAAGAAAATTGGGTCCCCCGTAAATAACGCGGAATAGGCACATTAACGAATAAACTTTGAAAGACGGTAGGAATGTAGGGGGAAGTCAGCAACTGCTGTCTCCCCTGAAAACACGGACGAATTTCCAGTGCAGGGGGACTCCTTGTGCTGGTCATTTCATTAGACGTCTGCACCTCCGATTGTCAAATACGCCTCCAAGAGGTCACCCTACAAGGCAGATAAGAGAGCCAGAAAAGGGGCTAACCCAAATAGAATGCATGCACAAAATATACTCTATGCGTACTATATGTATATGTGCCTGCCTTTCTACATTTTCACGGGCACATATACATATGTGGGTATACATACGTCTACGTGTGCTTTGGTCCATCCGGCGCAGTGTCAATATAATGTGCTTGCTTTACAACTAACCCTAACAACCAAAACCTAAAACTGAACTCTGAAGCCTGAGCCCAGAGCCCTCTACGCTTTTGTTTATACATGCTTGCACGTTTGTTCATCGTGGCATTACCACACCGGAGAAGCCCCAACAGGTCATACACATGTCAACCCCAACGAATGCAGTATGAATGCATGCGCATTAAATGAGACTCTACGAACACACCACCACCAACCCACCACTCGGAGCTGAAGAGACGTTGAGCGGTCGTGCGCGAGCCCTCTACGTGTTAAGGGGAATACGATAGGTTCGTTCTGAGGGACCACTTTGCACTGCAAGCCCCAAGCGCGCCGGGCCGCTGTTCCCGCAGAACCTGCGTTTTAAGACAAACATGCGTGAAGATGAATGAAGACGCAGTACGCATGTATTTGCTATCCCAAACTGCCTCTCATCGTATTCGTTATAGTGGCTCGCCGGTAGCCGATGTGGACTGTAATGTAATAATGATAAATGTAACAGTAGTATCACGCATGTAACAATAGTAGGGCATTATGTGCATTATGTGCAGAAGTTCCCACCCTCTTGCACAGCTCAGTAATGCGATCATGATAAATGGAATAATATTACTACGAATGCAGCGACAATAAGGTATTCTGTGCACCAGCTCTCACCCTCTTGCACAGCTCGGTACAGAGAGCGTCGGACGAGCAGATCAATGCCTGAATAAGCGGTGGCCTCATGATGTAATTCCGGTTCCAAGCATTCTGCGAGTCACGCAAAATCGCAAGAGGAAGCAAACGCGTACTCCCTATGCTCTAAAAGACAGAAACGGTACGTTCAACATCACAACATCACGGAGAAGCAGGCAAACTTGCAGTGTGTGGAGTAACTATTGCTTTCGTTGGATTATGCACGACTTACCAGCCCTTTTCAACCTTTCTGTGGTCATATGGCGATACTGATCACCGTCAAACCACTCTTCATACTGCATTTCCAAGGTGCACCCTTCATACAACCCCCGAGAAGCGGCCTCAAAAGCTTTCGGCCCCGAGAGGACCCTCCGCGCCCTCCTAGACAGGTTGGCGGGAAGCCACTGAATAGACGACACATCTGCTGCTCCTATACCGTTAGACAGAACAACAGGCACTTCAACGAAGTCCCCGACACAGACAGGACCCAAATGAGTCAGCACCGCCTGGCCCGTTTCATCTCCGTGAAATCTGCACATGTCGCGATGCAGCCACAGGCGCCGTTTAGTGCCAGCAGGCGCAACTGCAACGGAGAACATCGCCGTTTCTCTCCGACACTGGTCAGTAGACTCCTCCAAAACCTGAATGCACCCCAACAAAAGTGCAGGAAGAAACAAATGTGTAGCAGAATTAGCAAAATGTACAAGCGGACAAACAGAAATAGGCAGGGCAAGCGCAGAAAAAAACGAAAGTGCTAGAGCAAACGGAAGAAGCAGAAACACACAAGAAGTGCAGAAACAACGGACAGTTATGCAGCAGGCTGCAAACAGATTCGGTACACACCATCTCCTCGCCAACTCTACTTCCAGAGCAGCCGGAGGGGCACCAGGTACACCAACAAAGAGGCAAGATGGCTATTGATACACCCCAATTCCGAACACAGCTTACCCTGCTTGGGGGCCGTATGATAGCCACTGGGCTCTGGCCCCCCCCTGAATACTCATATAGCGATGGCCTACGCGAGAAGGAATTCCTCCCCGCCCGGCGCAAGCTGAAGTCTGCTGCCGTCTTCTGGCCACGTCCTGAAGAGCGGGGATGTACGTGCCGCTCGTCAAGAGAAGGAGAATTGTTATACTTAAAACTGTAACCCAAGGACAAAACGTGATTCGCAGCGGCGGGCAACACCTGCAACGACGAAAAGATAGAGATGCGTTCAGATCCACTGCATATTTTCAGAGCATGCTTCAACTCCATGCAAAAAATACAAAGAATGAAACTTCACGCTGTCTCCAGCAGCTGATAGATCAAACATCCCATACCGCCCTGTCCCTTATTCCCAGCTAAACTGCAGCATCTACAGCGCGTGCACCCCTGCTATCTAGATGCATCACGAGAGTAAATACTGCTATAAGCTGCTGCGCAACTGTATACTGTTCTGGTGTTTCTGCAGCAAGTAGGAAATTAATTTGCTGTACAGTAGCGCACCTTGGCTGTTATCACCCAGTCCATGCGGATTCCATCTCCTTGCGTTATGTGCAGTGCCTGCAGCTTCACTGTGGCGCTCACAGGTAACAGGTATTTCTCATACGACGCCTCGAAGCCTCTGACTATGGGGGCGCACATATCAGCCAGACCGCTGTAAAACAACAAGACAGCAGCAACAGCAGCAGAAGTAACTTCGCCATTTCTCAGTATTGTGTGATGTTCAAGGAGAACAAATGTATAAGGGATGCTCCGGGAAAACATAACGGTCCTACTTACTTGCTTATCTTCATAAACCAATCCACGCAAACACCCATGCAAGCCCCCAAAGACCGTCCAAAAATAAACGGCAACAAAGCCTGTAACGCTCTGCCCTCAAGAAAAGGAACCTGATTGCATGCAGGCCCGTAAGCGATGCTTCTTTTCGAGGGTAAGCTCTGAGGCGAATTGGCTGCCTGCCCCTCCTCCTTTGATGCTCCTTTACTCGAATACTTCGATGGAGTGCAAGACCCTAAGGCTGAGTTCGGTGAAAGAGGACAAAACATCTCGTGCTCCTCCTCCTGTACAACTGGCGCCCCAGCAGCGTGCCCCTCAGGGGCCCTCCCAGCGCGTGCTTCAGAGTCCCCAGTTGTGTGAGAGCCAACAGAACCCTGCGCGCGTCCGTGAAGGTTCTTGCGCTGTTCAGTTCTGCGCTGCCTCGAATTTTGTGCCTCCCTTTCTGAAGGTGAGACGAGAGCCGCATTTAGCTGCTTCGGCCTGCTGCTGGGGCTGGGAAACGCGCTCACAGCATACACCTTCTGCGTCCTGCATGCAACATCGCCGCCATTGCTCCTGCTGCGGTTGCTGATGCAGCTGCTGCTGCTACTGATATCTCGTTCCACCGGTTGCTGTGGTTCCTGCTGATGCTGCTCCTGTTGGGGTTCTGCCTTCCTAGAAACCGTCGGTGAGCAAGTCATCATAGACGGAAATGGCAGTGGCGATTGCGCCCTGACATGCAGTAACTTCTCCCTAGTAAAGGACTGAGGAATTCCCCCCAAGATATATTTTGAAGCTTCCGTACATTCAAACTCATCGGGGGCCCCATCGGAGTTGGTGTCATTGGTTTCAGCTAGGCTGAGTGTAGGGGGTAGGAGGGGTGTTGCAGCTCCCTGCTCAAGAAACAGTGGTCCACTGGACCTCGCAGACTCTCGAGTCGTTGACTCCTCGTGCTGCTGCTGCAGCTTCTGTTCCTGTTTCCCTTCCAAGGCGAGCCCCTCCTGTTCTCTGCCAGGGACCCCCCAGCAGCTCGCGGTAGCAGCAGCAGCAGTTTTGATTGACTGACGGGCAGACGGGGGAGGGGGGAATCGGGCCTCTATTGAGGCTCTTACCGCCAGATAGCCATCAAGAGGAACAGACGGAAGAGACGGATGGTTGCCCATTGACTCTGTTTCTGCTGGGCCGATGGACCCGCGACGCCGGCAGAGACGTCAACCTGCTGGGCTATGAGCCCCACGCCTAGCAGGAGAAGTGGGCGCAGGCAATTATATCAACGGAAAATCGAATCTGAACCAGTCCAAATCGTTTGTTTTCGAACATATGTGTGTACCCTCGAATTAGTCATGCTGCGGCTGCCGACTCCCGTCGGTCTAATGCTGCGGCTGCCGACTTCGGAAACGGCACATTGTTGCGAAAGTGCTGCTTTCCAGGCCCTCTGCACGTCTATCTGAAGTATTTCAAAATACTTAAGAACAAAAGACACCCATGAAAGAGGTCGACGAAGCCCCAGGCCGTCCTTTCCTGGGTGGGCCTGCTTCGAGGGGCCCAGCGGGCCTGTTACTGGGGCCGGACCGATGGGGTTGTTTCAGGTTGTCCAGTGTTCAAGAAAGGAGATTCTGTGGAACTTATTCCATAAAAGCCTGCATGTGTCAACCTGCAAACAACGAGGAGGCAGAAGTCGCTGCATGTTGCACAGTTGACTGCGTCGCCAGCGGACCGCCCCCAACAGACCGCGTACAACAACGGGTAGACATAGCTCAGCTGCTACGGTTGCTTTAGCTCGTCTCTTAATTTAATTTCACGAGAATGTCATAACAGGCCACTTTAGCTAGTCGAGGAGTCGCTAAACAGCATGACTGCTGCAGCTTAACGCATGTGCCTGCACATCCAGTGCTGAAACCGCGGCTATGAATTCATATTTTGCAACTTGGTGGGTGTAATGGCTGCCTGTCCGGTTTCTGGCGCTCAATGCGCACACTGCGTTCTAGGAAAAACAGCTGAGAATACATCTACGGAGAAATGCATTTAGAAGCGATAAAATGTCTTCACAGTAAAGCGGCCAACGATGTACTTAAAATGAGTTCCCCCCTTATGCTGTAGCTGCAACGAACCACAAGAGAATCCTCTCGACCAATACTCTTCTAATGGTATTAGAAACCTCATTACAGGGTATTTGAAAAGAATGTTCCATGAGTCCCTTCGCCGGCAACATTTGTAAATGGTAGTCGCCGCTCTTTCACCCTGCACGTGCACTGAGGCTTTCGAAAGTGGCCTTTTTGGTTGTTCAACCACCGGTTTACGCAGTTGCTCTAGGAATGGAAATGCGGTATTTTAACTGGGGTGGGGAGACGTATTTTCGCTTCGCTAGGCAGTGTAGCGTGCTTTAGACAGCATGCTACACCACACTGGCTAATGAACCGGCAATACTTATTGTTGGGACGTATACTCCTAGTAGCGAGCAGCCTGCTTACAAAAGGACAAATAAGTATCTAGAGATTGCTTAGAGAGTTGGTGCTTGCAGCAAAGGGGCATTGGTTGTGCTCATATGTGGCGCTAGCATACAGCACGAGTTGTGACGAGGTGCGGTGCAACTCGTTCCAGGACACGGGGTCGAGGCGGGCTGCCTGCCTAAGGGCTGGGTATGGATGTTAGGCTATTTTGGGGGATTTGTTCAAGTGCTTGGCTCGTTCACAGCTCATGATGATTATTTTAAAAAGTCGAAGGCTCGCGCTACATCCAGCACATACATCAAAAGAGGGCAGACAAGCAAATAGATACCTTTGCGCCTCATGATTTGCTCATTAAAGGGTTCTGTGAGCCTGTAGCTAGATTTGGAAGTGGATTGTGAAGAATACTCAGCTCTGGGCCTGACTGGGCAAGAGAGTGGTTCACAGAATTGGTGGGAACGGTAGAAGCAGAACATTAATTTAAACCTTGAATAAAAGGCGCGCTCTCTCTCTTCGCAAGTAAAGTTATGCATAAAACCGCTAAATAATTCAGTGGGCGGGGCCTTTGAATATATGAATCTTTCTACGCCCGACTTCCTGAGTGGTGGCTGATAAACTGTGTGAATCTACGAAACTGAACGGACGTAGTTAGTGCCTTTTGCTAACTGTTCATTTCATATGAAAATCAACGCCACCTTAGCCCAACCGCGAGTTTTCTGGGAGAGACCCAGGGGGAAAAATGTACCAGTGGGTACCCCAATGCGAAATGCATTGTAGGTAAAGTTCGCTGGATGCAACACGGCTAAGCAGCTTCAAAAATAGGTTCCATCTAGTAGGTGGAAACATCCGCTGTTAAGCAATCTTCACCACAATCGGTGCAAGCAATGTGCAGCCGTCACAGTATTCGGCTGCTGCTGATTGCTGCTACATCACTTTTCGCAGGATTCCGCCGCACAGCAATGGCACAACGGCACAAATGCCTGTGAGTCTGTTGACCTTCTGGCTGCCTGCCAGTGAAAGGAGGAAAAATTGGGAAAATCCACTCCATCTATGCTTGCTGTATACTTTTGCAGGCGACGCCCCTTCAGCGGAACAATTCTTACGCATAATGCTGCCCTAGCATTGTCTCACCGGCGTACCTACACATTGGTAAAGCAAGGATATACCACAATTGTTGCACTATACTGAAGAAGCCCTTCTGCTGGCTTGCAGAAAAGGAAAGTGAAGTGCAGGCAGAAGCGTCTACACATACCTTCCGAGTGCCATGATGGTGTAGACTGGGTTCATTCTTGTCAACTGAGGAAGCACAGAGGCATCAACAATAGAAAGCCCCTTGACGCCCATGACTTGGAACTTGTCGTCCACCACCCTGCCCATCGGCGCGCTGCCGTAGGTGTGGCCGATGCTTGTCATGTAAGACAGAGCAAACTTTGCCAAGGCCTTCGGGTTTTGAGAGCCTGTAGGCACAACACAAGTTGGTGAAGGTTGTGCATAAGCAGACACAACGTCTTTGACAATTGACTGCTGGAAGACGCCCACAAGGGGCCAAGGCCGATTAATTCAGTATCTTGGTGTACAGCCATTCGGGCGACCTCGCTATTCAGTGCCAATCTGGTGCTTTTAGTGCTACTATCAGAACAAAGTGGGGTACAGACTGGGTAGCCTTGGGGGGTATGTAGCCGCCCATTGCTGGCTCGCGGGTTGTTCGCTTGTCACAGTATTCAGCCCGAAGAATGGAGCAAGGAACTCTTCTTTCTTGACGGCGCCGCCGGCGTCTGCAGCATCTGCGTTTGAATAAGGGTCCTAAATAAACAAATGAACGAAACAAGCGCAACTTCTTCGTTCACTACTAACAGCACATAGCTGGTCTTCCCGTGCGGTTTATCGCTGTTGGAAAGAAGGAAAGGCTTTTCTGTAGCATCTCCCATTCCGGCGCAATAATCATTATCAGGCTGCCCAAGCAAAGCCTACAACTCTATTTTTCTTCGTGTTCTAGGAAGGCAGCTTACAATATTGTGCACATGCTTAGCTTCTTGTGGTACTACAAAATTTCTACTTACACTTGAACAATCACTCAATTAGGTGCAGGACATGCTAAAAGCTCACCTTAATGTGCTGATCTGCAAGCGTTGGCTGGCCTGGAAGGCGAATGCATTTGCTGTTACCGTAGGTAGCGCAGCAAACGTCCAGCTTGGCGCAGGTATGTTTTTCAATAGATTCTTGTGTACAGGGTTTCTTGCAGTCTTCAATGGCTTGTTGGAGAGCTGGGTCGTTGGGAGACGCCTTGAGCAACTCTTCGGATTTAATGTTGTCTGCTGTCTTCTTCAGCTCGCTCATCTTCTCTGAACCCAACACCTTCTCGAGCTCAGCATCCAGGCGCCGACTAATAGCACCCAGGTGCAGAGAGGGATCCTTTGCAGCTTCGTCTGTACCGTCCACGTGGGCTCGATAAGACGCGAAGTCGAAGCCAACCTACAACAGAAAACAAAGCACTAATAAAACAGCAAAATGAAGAATGATATAGACTGCAGAAGGCAACTACGATAGATCCTAAGCACTAGAAGCAGGGCGTGATTCTGCAGGTAAGATGCAAAATTATCTGCCAAGGTGATATGATTCTGACCGCCTCTAGGCGGCGCTTAATGCCCAGCTTTTCCATTTTTGCCTCGTCAACGTCGTGCTCAACGAAAGGGCTGTAGTCCTCGTATTCGTTGCCTTCCTCGTCTTCGTACACAGCTGGTTTCATTCGATAAGCCTCGTTCACCACCATCAAACGCCTTAGGCGTCGCGACTCTGGGGGTATCAGGTCTTGCAGATACTTCTGGATTTCAGCAAAGTTCGAGGAGTGGGTCAAGAAGGGAGATGTGGTGCTGGCCAAAGAAAGGAGAATGTCCAGTAAGCCATTCAGGATTGCCAGTGGGCACGATTTAGGTCCCTTTTCTTGAATGATACCTCTGCAAGGACAACAGGCGCAAGTGTTCCAGTGCTCGGGATGAAGGATATCCTTCGTTTCGCGGTAGGAGAAGCTCAGGCCCAAAAGCAAAACTTTGGACTGAACTGGTTTGGACAATGTCTGGCCTACCTGTAGCTGTCCCCATTTATCTGGTCAACCAGCGTAGCAGTGCCTCGGATTGCATCAAACAAATCTTGCTCGTTGACGAGGTACTGGGGGTCAATGACCACTTCGCCATTGGGTTTGAGGCGGATGCTTCCTCGCGACTTGGGCTCAGATGTAAAGTAAAAGGGAGCAACGGCCTTCCTGCGCAAGCAAAGCGCAGTTGTTCAATCTGAACCTCTGATCCTATTCCACAAACAGTGCTTAGAACCTGCAGGGCTGGAAGAAGCTGCATCGTAAGAACCAGTGGCAGCAGCTAAGCTTAAAAGCGTTCAGTATATTCACATGTTAAGAACCTCGAAATCGTTCCGTTTGAGCTCGTCTCGGAATTCAACGCAATGTTTTCTATCGGATGAAAACGGCAACATCCCATTCTTTTCGTAGAGGAGTTGGCACTGCTCACCTGAGGCACTTAATAACTGGCTGAGCGAGAACGCAAAGAGGCTTTAGGAGGACAAGACCGAAGGGAGCCCGATAGTTAGAGCATCCCTGCAAAATCTCAGTTATAGCGTCCAGGATTGGGTCTTTGCGAAACGCAGTGGGAAACATGTAACGGGATGCGTAGATAAACCCTTCAGCCAGTCGGTCGCCAGACAGCTCTTCCATTGTTACCAAAGAACAGCCGAGGTTGCGTTCGTTGATACTGCAGCGCATCACCCACACAGCATACACAAGCGTTACAGAACACTCCCAATGCACAGGCGGGAATTGGTAAGGTGACGCCTTACCAATTCCAAAACCATATCTAAGCCTTTTTATAGCCTTACTGTTGTCCGTTGCAGTGAGGGCCAATGTGTCTGAGACCCATGAACTGGCAGACACGAGGCTGGAGAGCGGGGGCTAGGTACTGGAGAGGTCCAGAGAACATGAGGCTATCAGGGAGGAGCACAGGCGGCTCGAAACCCGTTCGGATAGCAGCATCATCGTCTTCATCGACAGTTATGACTTCGACTGGCATGCTCTGGTTCAAGATCTTGTTAACAGCCTCACGCACTTCGGGTGTAATCGCCTTCTCCAGCTGTTCTTGGGAAAGAATCGGCTCGAAAGTCGGACTTGAAAGCAGACGCAGTTTCTTCATTTTCTGGTGACCAGCCTCTTCGTTGGCTGCAAGGCGCCGCAAAGACTTGCTGGGGTTAATGAGGGGGATAGCGTCTGCGTAGTGTTTGAGGAAGCCAGGAATAGAGAGGAAAACTCTGTCAGAGAACGCGGATCCAACAGCTGGGTTTTCCAGAACCTGCGGTACCTTCAACAAACTGAGCTGAATTGCTGGCCCTATGCCTGAGGACAGCGCACACACGTGCCCATACAGCATATAAATAACACGTTAAGCCGGTATGCTGGCCAACAACAAGGAAGCTTAACAAGCATCAATGTGTGAAACTGCGTATTCCACAAGCAAAGTCAAGAAATAGCCAACAGCACCTGATCGGTAGAGGACGAGCGGTGTGTGCACAGCCCCGGTGCTGAGAACAATGCGGCCCTTTCCAGGTTGCGAAAGGCAAACGCGACGGAGGTTCGACTGGGGGTTATCGACACCCGCTGCAGTCAATACGGAAGTTGGTTCTAAGAAGGAACCGATCCAAGGAGCCCAGTCTGCTCGCAGCAGCAGCAGCAATCAGGGTTTCGACCAACCGATCACAAATGGATCAGCACCATGCAGGAAGGTGCAAGCACAAATCGATGCACGCGTGCAGGCACGATGTTTCATGCATGGATGTGCTTCCATGCATGAAAATTCATCTGAGACGAAGGCAGCAATTAGCACACACAGCACACCTGCGGCCGAAGACGGGAAAAGACTCCACAAGTCGCCAATCGGTCGGATGTCTTGGTACTTAGTAGGGCGATAGACGACGCAGTTGGCTGTCTTTCCGTGGGGAGTATCAACAAAGGTGACTTTCTGCGTTGAGAAAATGCCACAGAACATCAGCATCATGCAACCATAGCTACGACTACCCAGCGGCAGTTGATTTGCCTCTCGGGCCCAGCTGTTTTACTGCAATCACAACACGAAATGGCTTTTAGAGCTGCTATTGATTTGCCGGTTCGGAGGCAAGCTTGCATGGATAGTATAGAGACAGTTCGCTTTTGTAGACAGTAGAACAGCAACAAAAGAAAGGCTGACTACGTACATTCCGAGAGTACATGAATGTTTACAGACACTAGCTTTCCCCACATGCATGCAGTCACAGCAAAGGATTGCTAACAGAGTTTTTGATTTGTTGGTTTAACATCTTCAGGATGCATTAGCTGGCGGACCCGAACTGTGTGCCGTGTCTTGATGAGGAGATTTGGAGATTTCTCGAGAAGTGCATCGGAGGCATTTCTCTGGAAGTTGTTCCCAGCATCGAAAAGGGAATATCCGACCCATTGATAACCGGGTTGAACAAACAGACTAGGCTCTGGGTAGCTGCCACCTCCCCAGTACTTATACCCTGTTGCTGTCAACGCATCGCTGTACGCATTGCCGAAGGGAGGCAGCACGGGCATGGCCCTCGCAAGCTTCCAAGCAACGTAATCGTAGGCCTGCATGTATACACGCATGTATGCAGAGAAAGGCGGGTTATCTCTACAGGTGGAACTCCCGTCAAAATGCATATAATTTTTCGTGTGATGCCGGCAAACATATCCCTATTCGTCTCTTGTCCTGGTAGCTAATGATGCACAACAGGCGCACTCTCCTCAGCCTCTGATAGTCGATATGATATCCAGGGAACTGGCGCGCCATCTCCCTGAAATAGTCCTCTGTTTCTCCAATCACAATACCCAAATTGACAGCACTGCCGCCGCCCATCACTGCCCCAGAGAAGGTTCGAACACCCTGCACTGTACCAACCGGCTGGGAAATAGTCGCATCGGCGAGGCCGATTCCTGAGGAAGGAGAAACAGCAGTAGTAGGACAAAATGCAAATGATACTTCTTTCCTGCCACTCGTTGCCTCTCTAAACGAGGAGTGGCTGCCCCCACATCATGCTGAGCACGCAGCGAGACAGTATGCTGAGAGACAGAAAAACCCACCTGCGCCTCTGGCACTCATTGCATTTGGCGTTGTGAACTTTGTCCGCTGCATCCCGCGCTCAAGAAGAAGAACCTTCTTTCCAGCTAAGAAATACAGAAAGGTGGCATGCACATGAAATGATATACTTATACATATAGCTGTATGCATATCATCTTTCAAATGCGTGTCTTCTTTAGTATAAATGCATATCTTCTTTCGTATATACATAAAACAAAGAAACAAGAAGAAAACAGCTGGACGGGTATTTCACATGCTTCCTAGGAATGGTTATGGACCCTAAACTAGCCAGTACAATGCGTGTGTGAACAGTAGGGCGAAGACACAATACATCTTTCGAAGGACATCCCTTGACGAAGCACAATTTAATCATCTCTATATTTGAATCTTAACATTGTTTCCAAAATATAAGCCGCTAGAGTGCGTTTTCCTAGCAGTAAATCGAAACTAACATTGGGAGAGTATGTCTGCGACGGCACAGCCAGCAGCACCACCGCCGACTATGATGAAGTCAAACGTCTCTTCATCAATTGGGAGGCTCTCAACAAGCGAGTCCGGCAGATGTTCGGAGTCTTGGGAGAAGAATCCCCCTTGGACCTCTGAAGAGACAAGACAGAGACACTATGGGAGTGGCTGCAGAAGCCAACAGCAGCTAAAGCAGCTGCTCTACATTAGAAATCAACAGATACGCTGAATTAGAAATCAACAGCGTGTTCAGCAACAGGACCTCAATATACCCCTTCCGCTTCAGAGCCTCACCAACTGGGTCCAGCGAGAAGTCTTTGCCGGTGATTATGTCGAGGGCAGCTCCAATGAAGCGTTGAGGGGCATCTGGTTCTTGAGATTCCGTTGGGGATTCTGTACAAACAACGATATACACCCCCTTCCCTTTCTTGAGCTCTTACTGTTTGGGATTTCATTCTGTGCGAGTCACTCACAGGCATAGGAGCAGCAGCAGTGGTTTTAGGAGGAGGGAGAAGCGCCACGCCGTAAACATTTGAAGAACTCACCCTGGGAGAGAGGACTGACTGGATTGTCCACTGCTGAATCTGCTTTTGAAACTGCTGCATCAGGTGCAGCGGCTGCAGCTGCTACGGCTGCTGCTGTAAGCAGCAGCGCACGGGCTGCTCTGCCCGCCGCCATTTCTGGTAGATCGAATATCCGGTGCAGGCAGTGAAGAAGAAATGTGTTCACCCTGCAGCTGCATACGCATACACGCACAAAGTTTGAGGGCATGTAGCAGTATAAAACCTCAACTAACCCACGCGAGCTCATTTCAGAGAACAGGAGTCAACAGACACACAGGCCCAAATCCGCATAGCGACAGTTTGGATGTGCGCTTGAGCCCATTAACCTGCCTCTGCTGCACAGCAGTCTAACGGTTGGATTGGCTGGAGAGATACTTTATCTATGAACATGTGCATGGGGATAACCTTTCGGTGAGTGATCGCTGTAGGCTGAACATGTGTATGGAGATATCTTTTCGGTGAGTGACCGCTGTAGGCTGTTGCTCTTCCTACCCTCTATGCGAAATTAGCTACCCTTAGAACTCCCAAGTTCTTGGAGGCAGTTTTAGCTTCAGTATTTTAATTGGCATATTTTGACATGAAATTTGAAGAGGGAAATGGCGAAGGGGGCGACTATAGTGTGGGTTTCTGCACTAGCTACTTGGATCGCTGGACATGCCATGTGTTCACCATCTGCTCGCGTGCTCGCTCACCTCGGTTGAAAGCTGAATGCAGAAACTCAGCGGAAATAAAGTCCTTCGGACTTCAAACTGAAACTTTCCTAAGGAAGCCTGAAACTAAATAAGGCTTTATATCTTCTTAGGAAGGCAATGACCTGCTGTTTCAAGCAAACTGTACCCTGCAGTACACGCAAGGCGACGGGGTCACCTACCGAGACGGCCGAGCGCCGACAGCTCTAGATAGGCAGTGGCCTGCTCTTGTCAAGATTTTTATGAACTTAGAAAAAAAAATAATTATTCACCTATTTTGTCAGTCTCCGCAAGTTTTGGTAAATCGTTTCAAATGAGAGTCGCTTACTTGGTCACGTACACACGCTTGTCGTCTTGCACGCTCGGGAGGAGGCGTCAAGGTTAGCGCTCCGCCTTATAGCTCAAAGGCGAGTCTTTCATGATAAATGGCTCTAAACCTTGAAATGAAAAGCAGATTGTAAAGTGTACAGAGAGCAACTGGGCATCAATGGTCGGTAAGCCCGTAGCTCCCTAATAAACGTTCCTTTTTGCGGCAAGGGTTGCTTGGAACTGCCTGTAAGCCCGAAGGCACAACCTAATTGAGCTATAGACGTTCACGAACGTCGTATCTGCACTATTTAAATGAACCCATCTGCAATTAGGAGCAACAGGATGCAGTCACAGCGGAGTAAACAACGGGCAACCATGACAGCAGATTCGGCGTCCCGCTGTCTCTCGTGTCTCATCGTCTCAATACAGTGACTGCTTTCACTTTCGCCGGTCCCTGCAAAAACCTTTGGGGAGTTGAATTGTCCCATGTCTGCCTACAGATGGTGCGAATTGCACGCGAGAAGACTGCTCTGCGCCTGTAAGTGTGTTACACACCTACACTCAGAACCTAGCAGTGGCTAATAATAAATAACTGTAAGATTAAACATGCTAGTCTAGCGGAAGACGAATAATGCAAAATGTATTATGTCAGTCAACTCGAAAAATCGGAAAAGCCTCGTCTCTTCCTCTTGAGTCAGCACTGTGCATGAGAACTTCAAGCAAACATTCGTTGCTACAATAGTAGTGGATTTTTGATTTCATAGACAACAGAAAAGCTTCATTTTCTTTTTCTACACGATGCACTTTCAAGGTTGGCGCTGCCCTCCAGGCTCAACAAACAAACAACACCTGGTGGACTTTGAAGGAAAACAAGACACGAGTGCAACCCAAAACACTGAGAAAGCCGCTGCATATGTGCACGTCACTGAGGCAAAGAATTCACAAAACATCCACCTGAATACTTAATAAATCAAACAAACACCTTTTTAAGCGCAATCAAAAAATTACAAGGTGCGCCAAAACGCCACTGCAACACTGCAACACTCAGGGCGTTCAAGCAGCGCTCTTGCAGCAGGTAGTAGGTTTCCAAGACCTCGTTACCACCTCAATTCCAACGACTCTGTTCACGATAATATCTTTTATACGGATATAGTTATGCAATGTCTTCACTGCTTATAGTATTCTGCTCAATTGAAGGAATACCTCTCTCTGTCTCTCTCACTCTCTCTCTCTCTGCATTAAGTGCACTTTTATCTCTCTGTATCTCTGCATAAATACCTTCACGTCTGCATGTTTGTGCCGTTGAAGGAATTTAATCACTAAGCCCAACCGCCCCTTGATCTGCATTTCACATGCGAGTAATAAAAAGCCGCTGGAATTCTTTAAGTCCTTGCAGAGCTCGCCTCCATGTTTCAGCTCCAACGTCGGTTTCGTACGGGATAATCTGATCAGCGAAATGGCGATGCGTTGAACCAACCGGAGAGCTCATGAGGCGGAATCGCCCTGAACACCGTACACAACATATATATATATAT
>CAJFCY010000323.1:2244-18042 GCA_904066265.1 Eimeria zaria
GCGGGTGGCTGGCAGAATGTGACTGATGCAGCGAGCGCGTGAAGCATCAACAAATTTGAGCACTCAGTTTATGTTATGAAAGTGTAAGGCACAACGTCCATATGCCAAGTGCCTAAGGCAGCGCTGTGTTGTTCTCTGCATGGTCGTGAGCTCTGACGAAGCCGATTTGGGGTGTAGGTTGGTCCACCTAGGGAGACGCAGCAAGGGCGTCAACCAACGCATGATAGGCTGGAGTAGGTGTCACCTGAAAAGAGTTGCGATGGGGCAGCTGGGCCGTGCGTACGAGGATGGCGGCAACGTCTATTGAATGATAGCATTTGACTTGTCAAGCGACTGCATGCACCATATGGCTTTTGATGTGACTACTGTATTTGAGGATCTTGAGCGGCCTCCGCATTGAAGCTTCAAGTGCTCGTGGGGAGAGAATCTTCTCTTGCAAGGTAATGGTGTGCATGCACGACAGATGCACGAGGCAGACAGTGCGTGTAAAAGTCGTGCGCATTGCAAAACCAATTTTTTGTAAACAGGTGGATACAATAGAATGAGCGCACACGGCATTTGTGAAGGCCGGTTAGAAAGCAAGCAACACTTACTGTGCGGTCGGCGTACTACTACTACTACTACTTCAGTGGGGCTCGAAAAACCGTGGTCGCGCTTACAGGGTTCGGTGCAGTGACTGAAGGGTTTGCTCGCACCGTGAATGGTATTGAGAAACATATGTTGACCAGCCATAGCGACTATCACAGGCCAAGAAATGTGCCACTGTATCTGAGATTACGCAAGCAAACGCCATGCTGTGGAGGTTCAGCAGAATAATCTGGCAGGTCTGTGAGGAGCTTTGATAGTGAGGATGGAGGGCATCGATGCAAAACGTTTCAGTTCACATGAATCTCTGATTCGCCGATTGGTCAAATTGCAACACAGGGGATGGTCGGCTGTTCGATCGCGCATGGATTGGTTCGAAGTGTTGGTTCCTGGCTAAGCTGCTTTCACCGAACCCCTTTGACACCCCTACGGGTGCCTGCACCCCGGCAAGTAAGGCCCTCGCCTTAATTAAAAGTACAGAGCATACTTTTCTAATTTTCTCCCCAAATTCAGCGAGCGCGGTATGCTGGCTCTGCAAAACGTGCGTGAGATCTGGAGTTGCGGAAGCGCTTACTGCCAGCGCTAGAGATCTTGGCTGTCTGCTAACAAAATGTCTCGCATTTGGAAGATTGTATGCAGTGGCCGAACTTGGTTTCGACGCATGCTCAGCGAACAGAACTAAAATTAATGTAGGCACGCCTTTCCTTAACGGCTCATTCACTCTGTATGCATGCAGCTTCGTGCTCAACGAGGCCCTAGCGGCTGAAACCCCACCGCAGAAACAATTTTCCGAATCCGCTGACTCTGGCAGCAGATATGCATACAGGCGCTGCTGCAACATATTTGGCTTCATCCTTATTTGCTTGGAGCTCATTGTAAAGCCCCAAACCAACGATGATAATGCTGATGATGACTGGAGGGAATGCTTCCGTGGCAGGGGGACACACTTCATCGGCAATGACTTATTCACAGTGTGCGCCCTCTAGTATGCTACTCATTTATATATCTGTTGCTGCTTCATTTGAGCGGTCTCCTGTATCTGCAGTTGCACTTCAGATTTTCGTAGTAAGCACCCGCGTTGCTGCACCGAGAAAGAACGGTGATAGTGAGGATGCACGATCCGTCGGGGACAAGGATGTGGCTGTGGCAGCTGCTGAATCACGTACAGCCGTGATTGGCATTTTCTGCGTTGGTTACAGCTCCTGAAAAATGAAACCTATTTTCAACAATATAGCCCAATGCAAAAACGATTCTGTCCTGCACTAATGCATTGCAGAGTTACCAACGTGAAATTATGCTAACGCGAAGCTCAATGAAAACTTTACAATGTGCATGTGCGCTCTCCCGGGCATAATTCTTGGTATGCTTTCTTTTAGGCGCCAACAAAGGCTTGCGCACACACTACAACACATTTCGACCCCGAGATGGGCAGCTATTGAAAACCCACGGCACGTGTTCAACACAACAACAGCGGGTAAGCTGTGTATTGGTGGCAGCTAGGTGTAAAGCCGTGAATTAATCCTTGCTTACCGAAGCACAAGGCGTCTTTCTTTATCAGTCATCCCTGGTAGACTTGCAGCTACAATGCATTGTGCCCTTCTCTGTTCAGTGGTTGTTATGGACCTCCTCTGTTCAGTGGTTGTTATGGTTGTTTTCCAGTCGCGATGCAGAGTCCTAATTTGCTTCTTCTGCTCATAGTGCTCCTTTGAAGCGCTCTATATGGGAACTTACGAACATTTGGTCGCCATTATGCCTATGGATGCAGCAACACGCTTCTACTATTTTTTCCAAACTAATGGTTAGAATCACTTGACAGTAATCTTGGAAACAGTAATCTTATTCCATGGAAGACCTCCAGAATCTGCACAGGTTTGCGCAGAATATGGTAAATGCCCACGTCCAACGGGAATAATTTACGTAAGCCGCATCTTGACGAGGACGTGACAGTGAACTAAAACTGCAGTACTTGGCGCAACATATTCCAGTTTTTCCTTGACACGATGGAATCGCTAACGAAAGCTTGTAGCTGTGGACCGTCACGCCAAGACGACGGCAGCAAAGATGGGCTCCAGGCATCCTGTGGAAACCCATTTAGGCCTTCTGTTGTTGCATACGCCAGTGAATTCGGCACTTGAAAGGATTTATTTGCAGTGAGCAGCTGTGCGAAGGCACGTTCTTGACTGTGCATTAATGGGTTGGTTTTCGATGCCGCTGTTAAGGAGGTGCGATGCTGAAGTAGCAAAATGAAGAAAAAGCTTAATAATTAATTTTGTCATTTCTGATGCGTAGTGCAGTGCAGACCTCTCCTCTTCGACATGAAGCATCCAGTATCCCTTCAAAAATGTCACCACATGTAGACAAAAGGCGGCACAAATCCACTGTAGCGGCTGGCGTTGTTCTTGCTAGTCGTACACAGCTGAAACCGATGGACTTTCTTCAGGTTTTTGATAAATTAGCCCTCCTTGTTTTGTATTTGTCATTGTATACAAGGGGTAGCTGCAAATGTCCTATTGTATTTTTTGATGGTCGTGTGCCTTCGACAAACATCTGACGAGGTGAAGTGCTTGTGATATGGCATTGTAGTGGTAATGTGCGTTATCGTTTCCGTTCCCATGGAACGGCAGCGGCTTAATCAGACACATACTGTGGTAGAGAATGCTTAAGACCGTCCATCTGTGTAAACACGAACGTGCCTCCGTTACAAAGATACACGCCTTGTTTCATGCTCATCATGGAATTTACTTCCAGGAGCTAGTTATTTCACTTCACTGCCTGTTGTCCTGTAAGAAAATCAATTAATCGTACGCATGATGCGGACGAACTTGCCGAATTCAGCGCATCAAGCTGCCGAACTGGCATAAGGGAATCGGTTCAACTGTTGCATGCTTAAAGTCGGATGCGGCCAGCGCCTTTTCAATAGTTGGTGCGATGCTAATCGCCTGATGGGCAAATCTAAATCCCCGGTGACCTGACTTTAGGAAGGATATGCTTTGCCGCTTCATTCCAATGCGAAAAGTTCCCAAGTGGGAGGCATTATGACAGGTAGAAAGGGCATCGTCTGAATGGTACGGTCAATGGATTGAAGTCTCTAGGAGCAAAAGCTTTCTCCTCTGTGTCATTGGCAACCCTGCGAACGTGGAGAGATGGAGTGAAGCAGCTAAGACGGAAGCGCACACCAGTTTGGTGGCGTGGATAGGTGACAGTTGTTCAGCAGTTGCCAACGCAGTGCTTGGCGCTAGTAGCAGCTCGAGCCACATGGGAAACAGGACATAACACAGTCGATATGCGCACGAAATAGCTGCCTGTTTTATCCTTCAGGCTAGTCCTGCTTATTCCCAATCCTTAGCGAGTGCGTCTCATTTGCGGCATAACCGTGAGTACTCTAGGCGATTCCCACCCTACTCTTACTATGCGGAGCTCACAGGGTATGCAGCGGCACGCAAGGCAATTGATGGATGTTTTGCAAGATAGAGCATTACTGTATAGACGATTCGAGTCGATTTGAGTCTACTGGTGTCTTGCGTCCCTTAGGATTGCATGTTACCCGAGATCTGCGTGCTCTGCCAAGAACTGAAAGGCGAGTTGCATACGGTTCTGTTTGCCAGTGAGGGAGAGCAGAAGGCTGCAGTTGCAAAGCGGTCCATGCCGGCAGCGCCTTCTTAGGGTTACATCGACCGACACGTTCTTCTAGTATTTGCTAAGCTCCAGTGACCGCAAGATATTTGCAGAAGCATGCACGCATCAGGAAGTACGTTCTAGTCTATCGGGGCTTGCACCTGAGTCCACGCAGCCTACTGAGAGTCTGCCTCAGGAGCTATTGTTTCGCAAATCTGCGTTTGAACGCCGCTTGCTTGTAAAATGACTCTGAAGTCGCCCCTTGCGTTGGGCACAAGAGAATCGTCAAATTGCCAGTGATGACCCATGTTGTATGCTGCCGATTTTGAAATGTGTTTTCGTCCAGCCCTGAGTTAATAAGCTACGTAACCTCGCATTAAATGGCTACAATGAATGCATCTGATAATTTGATGCAATGGTACAAGCTATGAAACTGATCCATAGGTAACGCTGCGGCCGGCATCGACGTCTCCAGTACGCAGCCGTGTTCGCAGTGCCTTGTACATGCGTAGCCTTTATGTGGACAACTCCTTCACTGAGCGACAATTTTGTTTGTGTGGCCAATAGGAAGTATGCCGGTTTTTAGCTTCCTGTTAAATAGGAATAGTGCTGTTGAAGAGTGGGGGCCCGCTTTTATTGTGCAACCTTGAACTAGCCTAGAATGCGTAGGTCCGCTGAAGTCATTTAACGTAGCCTGGCGCCGCGCGGCCAACTATATAAAGTGAACAACAAATGCATATGGATATAAACCGCACGCAGTAGATTTGTAACAGTCAGCCTTCGTTGCCACATGCTCACGTCGATGCTGCTGGAAACCGGTGAAGAACGTGAGATTCATTTAGACAGAGCATTTGTCTTGGTTGCATCCAGTAGTAATTCGGAAGTCCAAGAGAGCAACGCCTAAAATGGCAGAAAGCCATGACAGTGGGTGTTCTGCTGGGCACATTATTGGCATTTAGACACCACCTCCTCCGAGCGCCACGGATGTGCATATGTTATCTGCAACAGCTACTAATTCATGGGAGCCGGTACTGGTCTTGTGGGTGATGAACGCGGGTAATTAGTATTCTACATGGTGCTCACGAGGCATATGCCATACGCCCTGCCACCGCCAGCAGGTTGTTAAGTCTTTTTCCGACAGAAGTGGCTTGCTTTCAGGGTAGTGCCGTCGGAAGAAAGGGTCTATTTTTGGCCGGGGGGGTGTTTGAAACCGCGACTCGTGTGATCCATTGTGGATCAATACATGGGGTATTTCTCCATTTCAGTTGCTAAACACCCCTATATGCTGGATAAGAGCGTTTGATGGGGGATCCAGAAGTGCAGTTCCTGAAGGTACTGCAAGAGGAGTAACTTCATAGTCGCCCATCAAATTATTCTGCTCATTGTTTTGTTAGCACGTTTCTTAGGTATACTTCGCCTTCTACAGGGTGGCTAGACTGGTTGGATGCCACAGCCATGTACAGAATATTGTCTTTCACAACTTCGGTGCCTCTGCAGCCAATGGCATATGCCTTGTATGAGCTTTGTAGGTACGTGTATGTCAACACTGAAGCTTTTTTGCGTTTCGGCTTTTTGTGCATCGTGGCTCCCTGCACGAACAACCGCCCACGATGCAGTGCCATTCACTGGTGCTATGCCTTGTGCATTAACGGCCAGGAGAATTGTGGAGGGAAACACAGACAATTCCAATGAGAGCGGCACCAGGATCGCCGGCTGGCAGGTGCTTGCCGTTAATTCGAGCATCAGGAAGTGCGTCAGTGTAAAGTGCCAATGCGTAAACCAAGTGCTGCGAGTACAATTGATGACTGCGCACCATTGTTTATACAGCGTCTGGACGAGCTTGAATGTTTGCGTGCCATCTGCACCGAACATTGCGCTGCCTCAAAAGTTGGCATATAGTGATTCTACGTGCTGATTGCTTAAGGCAGAAGTCACAGAATCCGCGTGCTTGTAGGCGGGCCTGGATGTGAATGCCCCTCTTATTTGTGCTGTCAATCTTGGCCCGTCGTAAAGAAAGTGTGCTCCCAGCAGAGAGTTTCCGGAGAATCAATGTGTAGATGAGGAAACAGTGTTTTCAAACTTGAACAGGAACCAGAAACTGAACTACACGCTTTAGAAAAGCCTAGGGTGCATGAAAGTGGCACGCTACAAGTGGATGCAACAACTACGCTTTGCATGGTGCCCCTTCGCACTGTTGCTTAACCAGTAAAGGCACATTTTAATGTTTGTAACCCAAACTTGTTTCGTATAATCAGGCACCATACAGAGATTGCAAAAGAAAGGAAAGAGGTACCTAAACCCTAAAGCCGAGGCCAAGCGCCAAGCCACGCTTTGCCAGTCGCTTCTCAGTTATCAGGCTTTACTTTTCAGCATTCAGGAGCGTCTCCTCAACCTCTGACAAGCGAACTATAAATCATGACATTCCACTCTCAAACTGCAGTTCATGTGATAATTGCAGTGTGGCACTAATGCGGCCTCCTACGGCACAACGGCTGCGTTGTTGAACGCTCGGAGAAACACTACGGTCTACGTCGACGCCGCCATCCCTTGGGACACACGCTAAGTACGCTGCACAACAACGCAACGTCTACAAGGCAAACGCTTCAGTATGATTTCTCAGTGTCTAGTGAACATCGACAGCGGGATAAGCACTGATTTCTGTATGCGAGTTCACTTTAAAAGCGGTTTACCGTCTATCTTAGGTGTCATTCAATTTTCTGCAATGTGCTTCACTGTGCAAGTACATGTGACCATCGGCTCTCCTGCATATTAGTAACTCGATAAGTGGCTGCCCTCTGTATGCTTCTCCCCAGAAAGTTCGTTAAGAATGAATACAATCTATGCCGAGCTCGAAGAAGCAGTTTGAAATACTGGTGGCTTTTGGCAAACTCTCATGACCACTTGCGATTGTGTACCTTCACTTCCGTATATTTCAGGGGAACTTTTACTGTAACTGGCGCTTTACCTACTAGGCTGGTGACTGTTTGTCATTCGAGGCGTTCTGCTCGTTGTGCAGCCGTTGGCCTCTGACGCTTCTGAAAACTTCGCGAGAGAATATAAACAGATCAGTGCAGAGAGCGCGCGGCCTCAGGCATACGAGGATTGCTTGTCTGCCATCTAGGTTGCTAATGTGACGTGGGTGTCTTAGGTAACTGTTACCACCGGATTGACGGTTCCTGTTGTTTCAGTCTGGAAGAGTGAACACGTAGTCTGTTTCAGTCTAACAGAGATTGATGTATCAAACAGATGAAACGGAGGTGGCAGCCCACCTATTGCGGTAGAGCACTCTTCATCTTCTCCGAATGATGTTGCCAGCAATGCTTAGCCGAGGCAGCAGGACAATGCCCACGGTTGTGGAAAGTATGTCCATTCGCGGATAGGCCCTGAGAGGCTAGCTGAGAAGCTAGCAACTTCGGTCCACTCCACCCTTCACGCTTAATATATTTGAAGTGACGAGCTTGCACTGTTTGCACCGTTTGGGGCGTATCGCCGGCTAGGATGTATTCTATACATTGGCGTTTCATCTGAGATCTACTTGTTTTCGGGTTGCGAAGCGTGTATGTTGCATCCAGGAAAGTGCATACGGCAAGCTTCGTCTTGCAAATGTTCCCCAAAGCTGTCCATTCTTGCTGCGGTTTTTGTACCTCGTTGGTCGGCGTCACGACACAAATACAATACTACCGATTTAATAAAATATCAAAACTTAAAAAATTTTCTGGGTTTTGTTGTCGGAGGTGTTGTAAGAAAGCTGCTCCACGTAGTAATAAACGAGCTAACTCTGTTTCTCGTAACTTCAAAATCTCAGTGGGGCGCCACAAAGAATAAATGTTCCGCTACAGGCATGCTTGCCTGCCTCAAGTATCTGCTAGGCAATCCTCCACTTCCTTCCTCAAACATACCCGTGTTTCCTGTCAGGGAATGTTGGGCTTTCTGCAACTGGTATGATGATTCATTTTGGCCCCCAAAGACTAATAGTTCATTGAGCACATACCATAGTACATATCACTCAAGGCTAGCCGTGGCATTTAACTAGTTCGCCAGTTTTTAGGACTTTTGCATGGGGATGGCGCCTTTGTTTACAGGGCAGGTACCAGGGAATTTACAAGGTAAGAAACTAGAGCCGTTTGTTTCGCTATACACGGATACCTTTACGTTGTGCTTCGAAGTTGTTTGCTCTAAGGCTTTATGATCCGCCTGACATGCGAAGTCGTAAAGTGGCGCCATGGTCGCCCCTGTGTGCGTGGAATGAGCAGGGCTCTCGTATTGCCTTATGCACCTCTTCAAACAAACCTGATCGTCCCTATAGCCTCATCAGGAAAATTAGTGTATATGCACTTCTTTAACAAGTGTTGGACATGTGCTGCCTGTCCTGCATCTGATAACTCCCAAGGACGTGCGTAGCGTTCTAGAGTTGTGCAGAACGCGTGTACTTCGGCACGCTTGTGAAATGCGAATTGTACAGTGCAAGATTTCCAATCCATCGGTGGCGGCCACGCACGCTTTCGTCGGGGTTGCATTTCCTTTCTCAGGCTTGTTTGCGTCAATACATGTGTTGAAGCATAATAAATGTGCAGCATATGGAGGAGACTTCAAGGGGAAAAGCATTTATTTACCTTCTTGCCGTATGGCCGAATACTGGACGGAATTATGCGAACGCATGGGGTAGCCTGTAGCTAGACAGTTACCATGGAAGGCAGTGCTGCATAGAAGGCACTTGCAATACCTTTGGGTAGATCGGTTCCATCTGATATTCGATAGGATGTAAGGAGATTTGCTGCTGTCAACCCTATACCAGCGAACGCCGTAATCGAATTTCTTCAGGAGTGAACAGCATGAGGTTTTGCAACTGTGCAGACGATCAAGAATAAGTTTTCCAACCCATTTCGTGTGCTTGTAGCCAATTTGTTTGTGCTTCGGCTTACGGATTTGTTGTCTCTTTTGACTAGCCTGCGGTTCTATACCACTTACCAGCTAATGAAACTTACCTAAACTGTGTCGCAGGTGGCTAATCTTTTGATCCCGTGTTGCACAAATGGAGTAACTGGAGCGATTCTCCTCCTGCGTTTCACTGCGACCACTCAGCACTCTTCAGAGGAAGAGAATGGTGCTGCTGGATCTAGATTCGAATGCAACGGCAGCGTCTTGGAACCCCCTGGCCTTCCACTGCTTTGTGATGGTTCGGACGGAACGACTCACTGAACGCTGATGGTAAAATGATATACATGTGCAAGAATGCCTTGTGTTCCTTGTGGTGTTTACGCCCGTGGATATCCGTACGTAGCCATTAGGAACCGGATTGTAAATATGCGGGCGAGTCAGCGTGCCACTGTACATGACAAATCGTTGCAAAGCCAAATATTCAAGAACGTGCCTCAACTGTGGGACTGCCACCGGAATCAAGCTGCTGCATAAAGTTTTGTTTTCAAGAAAATGTATGCTGGCGCGCATCTGGAAACTTTCCTTTTTGCGAGGCGCGGAGCTTGGCTTGCATGGAGATGGAACAATGTAATAAACGCTATATGCCAACGAGGCAAATAGGCCTTCACGAGCCAGCCATATCTGCGGCGATCTTACCTTGGGAAATCTCGTGTTGCTTGGCTATGGCAAACACTGAGAGGTCTGCAACGTGTTACTATTGCCTGTGTTCCCATCGCAGTTTGTGCGTATCCGAAGCAAGGTGACAAAGTGCAGCGGACAGCTGATAGACTGTGCCATTCTCCAGACATATTCAAACTGCTGGCACTCCTGAAACTTTCTGTGCGGGGAGGAATGCATTTTCATTTGTGCAAGCTACTCTCCACGCATCTGCAAGCACAGAGGAAATGTCGAAGTACAGTAGTGTGGAGGCAACGGCTGCCATTTGTTCGTTTGCATTGTTTCATTGTGCATTGTGGAAGTGCGAATATGTCACATTTGCGGCTGAGCTGCTCTCTCCAGAAGTAGGAGATGGCAAATAAGAAATGCATTGCTTCTCGTGTGTCACAGCAACTGCACACTACGTACTCTGTCATGAGCCGTAGTGTAGGTCTGTTCTGGTGCTGCCGTTTTAGCCGGAGCCGGTTCTGCTTGTTCGCAAGTTGCAGGCTGTAAGTGTCTTGACCGAGAGCGCGTGGATGGTATGGCTGCTGTAAATGATCAAGTTAAATCGGCGATCCTTTTGCACTGACTAATGCAGATGTCAGAATGGGCCTGGGATTATTCACATGGAAGGAGATGGCATGCAGCTCAATGCAGAAACTCGGGCCATCTTAGCGACGGTGCGAAATTGTATTCAGTGGACCATCGACGACAGGCGCATTTCTGTTGGACGATAGCACTATGACAAAGCATATCGGCGCCTTTCCAGTGCAGGTAATAACGGGGTAAGAATGACGTTACGGCCGACATGGCCATTACACAGCATTCAGGCGCGGCAGCTGCGAACAAGTAGAAGCGTAGCTTCATTATTTCGTCGATGTATAAAACTGCTTGTGTATATATATACATTCTTATATTTTACCAGTATGCATATGTGGTATGCCATGCAATGAATAATCTCAAAATCGATAGCATGACGGGAGGACAAAGTGCCACCTGTGTACTTCACTTGCATGAAATCTCCGCCATTGCTACACCTTGATCCGGCTTTTGTATGCGTGTCAAATATATTTGGTGATTATTCAAAGGAGTAAAGGTTTGTTGTATCCACAGCTGCCTTTGCATTCTCGGTATCTATGTCTTTCCAACACTGCAAGGCGTCTACAGCACCTGTTTGATAATCTCAGTGGAAAGCACCCATGCCAAGTGTATGGCGAGCCCAACGTGAACCAGTTCCGCTTGGGTGGTTTTGGGCAGTGCACGCGTCTCTCTCCCATTCAGCCGCGCGACCATTCTGATCATACCTATTAGGAAGTATGTTATCTCCCACTGCAGGTTTACACAGGGCGCGTACTATGAATATCAACATCAAATGTTTTATAGAATACACACGGGCACGAACGCCTTCTTAAAAGAGAGTACGAGCGCTACCGAATTTCAATACAACAATATTGCTGCCTTCAGGTAGAGACTGTACTTCTTTCAGGGAGCTTGCGTACAGAGCAGATCCACCGCTACCAATTTTTAGTGTATGGTTACGGTTTTCTGGAGCTACCAAGCGGCGAAGAGCTCGTAGCTAAGGACGGGATGTGGTGGGAGGTATTTGTAAATGCATAGCGCGTTTGGGCCCCTCCTACCGCACGGGCCAGCGACGAACTGTTGGCGCATTGTGAGACGCCTACGCATACATCACTTATCTTCATGTTTCAAATGCATTGATGTAACCATCAAGGGCACCCAGTTATCTGCCTGTTCCGTGCCGTTGAAATACACTGCATACAGAATTGGCGGTGCAGCAGCTTCGCTTCAAGCTTCTAGTCCTGCTTTGCAGTACAGATGTCCCAGCCACTCACCTGCAGGTCCTAGTAGAATTACGCAGCACTAGATCACGATACATTGACAGTTTTGTGGGAGACCAGTATTCCCGTGCATACGTACACGCACTCTAGCGTATTTCCGTCAGTTTTGGTGCATGTCCAGAAAAATAGTAACATGGTGCTCGTGGTGTCAGCATGACCGAAACTTTTGTTTTCTTTTCCGCTTCTTTCCTTATTATTAGAAATAATAGAGGACGTGGGAGGGGCGGTGGTTGAGCCGAGTGGTTGCTGTGTATTGCGTTTCCCGTGCTTATTTACTTCAACGCTGTGCACATTGCAGTCTGCGGTGCCGCAAAGAAGGATTTGCCTGTGGCTTTGACAGACGCATGTGGACCCCCTTGACCCGTGAGGCAATTGATTGGTTGATGATACCAAACAGCTAGTGCGTATTAACTGCATCCAAAACAAACACACTTCCCACCTCTCTACGCGGAAGGCTCTTGCTGATCCCGCTTTCCATTATTAAGCAGCGCGTCGCAACAGTTTGGTCACCTCAGGCGCTATCATGGCGTGCTTGCTTGGGTTGGCGAGCGTGCTGCTGTTGTCTGCTCTTTGAGAACGCCGACAAGTACGATTTCGCTAAATGAATGCTTGGCAAGACTTCCCGTTGCGGCGTCCGTTGTAGTAATGATTGAGTAAAGCTTCAGACGTGACAGTGTCTGGTACAGAATGATATGCAATACCGGTGATCACGCGAGAGTTTTCATGGATTCGCCACATGCGCTGAATGCTATGCCCAGATCTCGACAAGCATTTGCAGGAGTATGCGAGTGTGTTAGAATGCAGGAGCGTTGGGAGCTAGTGCAATGCGTACACCAGCTTCATGGTGCATTGGGAAAGGCCGAACGCCAGAAACATGCCTGGAGTTCACCGCCAGTCACCTGTTGTCATAGGGGTGGAGCAGACGTGACCAAAACGTATCCAGGGAGTGAGTGCTCGCTTTACAGGGCTGACCAGAAAGCCAGCGGGAGTGAAGCGGCAATGGGCGGAGAGCATCAATACTTTATTTAGCCACCAATTCTGTTTTGTGGCCTTTAGGCGATCCGAATAAGTAACGTTCAGTACGTTGTACATGGTTGTGTGCCTCCACCATGAATACAGCCTTGCCCATACATTGGTTGGAAGGATGCGCTTAGTGTTAATCGCGTTAAAGACATGTGTGGGCTTATATGCAAAATTATGAAAGCAGGTAATAGAGAGGTGGAGGCTGCAAACGCCGAAAAACGTACGGCGGCCTTCGGGATCTATTTAGGACCAGGAAGCATGCAAGTGCTTGCAGTTTGCTGTCATTCGATACTAGCGTGAACCGTTCCATGTGGTACCTGCTGGCCAGCTGTGTATTGACTTTTACAAACTGTTAACCACTTGGAACCGCCATTGTGCCAGGACGAAGCCCTGGCCTTGTGCTTGGCCAGCCAGGTGTGAAAGGATTTCCTATCGAATGGTTATTTCTTCGATCAGTATCAGCGTGCTATGCAGAATTCAATTATTCGTACGTGCCCTTAAAGCACAGTCAGCTGCTCCACGGGAATACACTGCTTCGAACGTTTCGTGGAACCAGCAGTCTTATGGATGCTCGCAGGACTTGACAGGAGAACGGCAAAACTCCCTGCTAGCTTAGCAGTGAAAGGACGTTAAACGCGCCTTCAGGTAACGCATTGTGCAACTATGTAGGTCCTTGTCAACAGCTGAAAGACAGCAAGGCGGAGGCAGCAAGGGATGCATGCAGCGTCTCATCCTGAAGTCAGTTGGGCTGTGTGGATTTCATCGTCGAAGCCCTGTCCAGTAGACTATCTAGATAGCAGTGACAGCGGTTACATTAACGGGTCTGGATCTCTAAAATGTGCAATGCTTTCGGGGAGGGCTTTCCAGGATTCTTGCAATTATTTAATGAGTGCACTAAGCGGCAGCTTGCACACCGACTATTTGCTTGCTCACTATCGGCAGGTTGGCACTGGCTACTCCTCGTAATTCATAGCGCGACTCTGTTATGAACCATTTACAACGCATACACAAACTGTTGTTTTGTAGAGCGTACGCGGCAAATCGCACTAATATAGTCCCACCTTCAGGTAGAGACTGTACTGCTTTCAGGGAGCTTGCGTACAGAGCAGATCCACCGCTACCAATTTTTAGTGTATGGTTACGGTTTTCTGGAGCTACTAAGCGGCGAAGAGCTCGAAGCTAAGGACGGGATGTGGTGGGAGGTATTTGTAAATGCATAGCGCATTTGGGCCCCTCCTACCGCACGGGTCAGCGACGAACTGTTGGCGCATTGTGAGACGCCTACGCATACATCACTTATCTTCATGTTTCAAATGCATTGATGTAACCATCAAGGGCACGCAGTTATCTGCCTGTTCCGTGCCGTTGAAATACACTGCATACAGAATTGGCGGTGCAGCAGCTTCGCTTCAAGCTTCTAGTCCTGCTTTGCAGTACAGATGTCCCAGCCACTCACCTGCAGGTCCTAGTAGAATTACGCAGCACTAGATCACGATACATTGACAGTTTTGTGGGAGACCAGTATTCCCGTGCATACGTACACGCACTCTAGCGTATTTCCGTCAGTTTTGGTGCATGGCCAGAAAAATAGTAACATGGTGCTCGTGGTGTCAGCATGACCGAAACTTTTGTGTTCTTTTCCGCTTCTTTCCTTATTATTAGAAATAATAGAGGACGTGGGAGGGGCGGTGGTTGAGCCGAGTGGTTGCTGTGTATTGCGTTTCCCGTGCTTATTTACTTCAACGCTGTGCACATTGCAGTCTGCGGTGCCGCAAAGAAGGATTTGCCTGTGGCTTTGACAGACGCATGTGGACCCCCTTGACCCGTGAGGCAATTGATTGGTTGATGATACCAAACAGCTAGTGCGTATTAACTGCATCCAAAACAAACACACTTCCCACCTCTCTACGCGGAAGGCTCTTGCTGATCCCGCTTTCCATTATTAAGCAGCGCGTCGCAACAGTTTGGTCACCTCAGGCGCTATCATGGCGTGCTTGCTTGGGTTGGCGAGCGTGCTGCTGTTGTCTGCTCTTTGAGAACGCCGACAAGTACGATTTCGCTAAATGAATGCTTGGCAAGACTTCCCGTTGCGGCGTCCGTTGTAGTAATGATTGAGTAAAGCTTCAGACGTGACAGTGTCTGGTACAGAATGATATGCAATACCGGTGATCACGCGAGAGTTTTCATGGATTCGCCACATGCGCTGAATGCTATGCCCAGATCTCGACAAGCATTTGCAGGAGTATGCGAGTGTGTTAGAATGCAGGAGCGTTGGGAGCTAGTGCAATGCGTACACCAGCTTCATGGTGCATTGGGAAAGGCCGAACGCCAGAAACATGCCTGGAGTTCACCGCCAGTCACCTGTTGTCATAGGGGTGGAGCAGACGTGACCCAAACGTATCCAGCGAGTGAGTGCTCGCTTTACAGGGCTGACCAGAAAGCCAGCGGGAGTGAAGCGGCAATGGGCGGAGAGCATCAATACTTTATTTAGCCATCAATTCTGTTTTGTGGCATTTAGCGGACTCTGTGAGTTCCCAGGGTGGCGAGTAAGAAGCCTTAGAGGCAAGCAAGGTTTGCCGAGGTGTGCACAGTATGCTGTGGCCAGTTGAGTGGGCAACCTTGTGTGTGAAAGAAACTGGTAAGCACGCAGTTGGGCAGAGTGTGCGCAGCCAGTGTTGCACAATGCCTACTGGCCATCCGCGTGCCTTGTATGGTCACCTCTGGAGTTCGACTGCTGGGCGTCTCGTTTCCATAGGGTCTGTACAGCGCTTGATGCACTGTGTAATTGTTCACCCTCAGGACAAATTCAACTGTTGTATGATAGTACCGTTTTGTTAAATGGGTGAGCAACAACTCTTGCCGTTATATCACGTGGTTTTCCGACTATGACATCTTCCAGAAGCAGAAAACGTATAAACCTGTCTTCAAGGTTTGACATGTGCTATTGGGGTTTTTTTAAACCAATACAAAGCTGACATCACGCTGATATGGCCTCTCAGCAAATGTGCAGTGCATGCCCAATGCAGGATACTCCGATTATGGTGCTGCTGTGCTAGCATCCAGCGACGCACACATGCGCACACACATACACACACACACAAACACACACACACAAACACACACACACACACACACACAC
>CAJFCY010000324.1:0-18034 GCA_904066265.1 Eimeria zaria
GTGTGCGTGTGTGTGTGTGTGTGTACGTATGTGTGTGTACGTATGTGTGTGTTTATGTGTATGTGTGTGTATGTAATATACCTGTGTGTGTATATGCGTGTTTACGCTGCGTGTTTACGCGTTTGCGCGGTTATATGGTTTGCTAATGCGCCTACAGTGCTGGAGCAAGCACGGGTGTCACTTGGGGATAGAGGGGGACAAGAACGTATTTCTGTCGACGCCGAATTTACGTGAAGTTGCGGTATATGCTCATCCGGATCGCTTGCCAGCCTTTCCCAAGGCGTGGAAACCGCTGCTGTTTATTGTAAATTCCTCGTTGATAGCATTTCGGTTGACCGATCGAGTATGCTTGGTAGTGACAATCGACGAGAATCAGACTGTGAAAGTGCAATGTGTTGACTATAACGGGGGCTTTGTAGTGTCTCACCCCTCCTCAAATGCAGCACTTGCTTACGGCGCGATGGTGGTGAAGGGGTTTGAGCAGCTGCCGAACTGTGAAGTGATACCGCACGTCAACTGTGCCTCTGGAGACTGGGGTTTCTTCGTACAGCTGTTTCAGTGGGGCGCCTTTGTTATTCCCAAGTCCATAGAGCTCATGCGGCCAACTTCGATACTCGGCCTTGGCCTGGGGAAGAAAGTAGACTGTCTCGGGGTGCTGCTGCATCCTCCCAACATCATGATTATGGTGCACTTGGAAGCGCCCAAGGTGCTCCGGCCTCTGGAGCACGGACGCGACTACCTATTGACAGCTATTAAGACAAGCGAGACAGATATAGACATCTATCTCATGTTGGATGGCCAGATGGCCTGCTTGAACTACTCCTTCGATTTGCGAATCAACAGAGCTGGCAAACCGAAACACCAGGAAAACGTTGCCTTCAAGTGCACACTTGAACTCGATGAGAAGAGAAAGTGCAGCCGCTTTATTCTCCAAAACACAAAAACCTCCACGGTCGTCGTTCCCCAAGGCTGCCCGTCGGGAGAGGGAGAACACCTTGTCAGCAGCACGCTCATCGCAGTGTTTGATGCAGAGATATGTAAGTTGTCCAAGGTGTACACACACGACGACTTGCGTCAGCTGGCCACTGACCTCGCAGGCGTTTGTTTCAGAGACCTTGGCGTGCGGACCTTGTAGCTGGACAGGTTCTATACACCTTTCCGGTTTGTCGCGTCCCCTCATCGTCCTTCTTGCGCGTTTTTGTTTGTTCGCAGGCATGTACCTCACTCATCCCCCGGCACTAAAGCTGTGCTCAGCTTTCAACATGGTGGCGCTGCCCGTTGATTGACCCAGGTGTTGTTAGATCGCGTCGTTCAGACAATCGCAAGAAAACAACACAGTCGTCGAGGCAGCTTCCCCTCCCCCGGCAATTAGAGAAAGAAGCCTGAGAGAACGGAAAGGGACTTAATGAACGCGAAAAGACTTCGGCTGTCACCGCACCGCTGCCGTCTTGCGCGGAGGTTGTTCATTGCGTCAGAAGTAACAGTAGCAGTAACAACAGCGCCAATGGCAACAGCAGGTGCTTCGGCGAAAGCAGGAGCAGCCGTCAGGCTGTCTCCTTCCACCCCGGTTTTGTCGATAGAAGAGAGGGAGTGACTGGCCTGACGAAAATGCCGGAACCAACAGAAAGCCCCTGGGGACGTTAACGCACACCTGCGCATACAGCAGGAGCGGCGCCACAGTGTTTGGTGCCTCAGGGGAATCATTAGCGCGTAGTGTACCGTAGCATATTGTTGTGAAACGCAGACAGACGCAGACACTTTAAGAGGACATACCGAATTGCCGTCTCGACCACGAAACAGGCAACTTGGTGTCGATTTCTTAATTGGCATGTATGCTTGTCAGACAGTTTCGTGAAGCAGCTGTCTTCTCATTTGTGTATCCATAGTAGCGGCAGCTCCTATGGTTCCATTTGCTGGTACAAGAGGACAGGGACTGCAGACATAGCTTGCTGCTGCCTGTGGCTTGTGTACAACCAAAAGGAGCCACTCTGCTGAAGCTACGAGACTGCGTGACGTTTCCTGAAAACCCTAAACTGGTCTCGAAGGACCTCCGCAGAACCCCAAACCCTATAGCGATGAATTGCATGACGAAACGCCAATCTGAACTACCCTGAGTGGACGGATAATGCATTTGCATATGTACTTTCTGTGCAACTTTCTCTATCTGTGGGCTCCGCTGGGGGATAAACACACAACAATTTAAAAAGATGTTCTTTTCGCTGTAGCCACAGCAATTTAGGGGCCCTGCTTTGGGCGGGAGTACACCGCGTGGGCAGCGGGGGATAGGCCTGTTACGGCTTGTAACATTGACAATAATTCAACTAACTTTTTCGTCGTTGTGATTTGTATTTTGTGGTTGTTATGCATTTGCATTGAAGTGTTGTTGGGACGTTGCCCAATGAAGATGCCCGCAGATGGAGTAAGAGGGAAAGACGACGACAGAACAAAGCAAGAACGAACAGTTATTATCTCCAAAACTCGTCACTCTGCGATGTTTAGACAGCTGAGACACTCTTAACACTGCTAATTCAAGACGACCAGCCGTCTATCTCTCTCGACTTCTCGCTCTGCTTTTCCAGCATCAATTACAGAACAACTGCAACATCGTATATTCATTTGACATTTGAAGCGCTCTTTATGAACACATTACATCTATGTTAATATATATAACATATATATATGTTCTATGTATACCATATGTGCATTTATATATGCATATATATGCTATATATATAACATGTATACGCATGCCACGGAAGAATAACACACAGGCAATCTACAGATGTTTTATATGTAATATTATATATGTGTGCATATGCTATATCTTGTTATTATATACAACAGCATATATATAATGTATATTTGTGCTTATCAAGCGAACATGAAAATCTAGATAGACAAAATCTTCTTTAGCAAGCTGAACACTGTTGCTGATAATGCGACGGTTAACCCAAACAAAAAACAGATATAATCCCACAAGGGCCCTTTAAAGTGTTAATTTCTACAAGAGGAAGGAGGAGAAAACAGAAACTTTACTTATTCAATCCATGCTGCTATTTTGGTTTGGTGTTTTGTTTGCCGGTGCCTGCGGCTGCTGCGTACGTTTCGATGCCGCTACTCCCGCACTTGCTGCTGTTGCTGTTGTTCCTGTTGCTGCTGTTGCATTTGCTGCTGCAGCTGTTGCTGCGGGGAGCTCGAGAAAGCGGGAGAGGTGGAGGACCTCCTCTACGAGATCCTGCTGCATGTGTATCTCCAGTTCATTGGGTGCAGCATGGGTTTTAATGCATCGGCCGAATGGGTTAATGAGAGTTTGTAAGGCAGACAGGCTGAGACAGGGAGAAGCAATAGCAAGAAGACAGTGGCCTATTGCGCATTGGCGTTCTAAGAAGGCCTCTGTTGTGTATGGTATTGAGTTCAGACACCCGAGCAGACCGGATAGCAGCAGCTGTAGACAACGACGATAATACGGCAGCAGCACTTTCTCAAGTGCATCTCGTGGCTCGCCATTCAAATGAGGTGCCAAAGAAAAACCAGATAATGAAGGAGACAGCAAGTCTCCAACTCCTGATGCTACAGAACCACAAGGAGATAACAGACCCTCCTCTGGACGTCCTTCTTGCTGCTGTTGTTGCTGCTCCTGGGGGGCCGGTTCCTCTTGGTGCTGCTGCTGCTGCTGTTGCTGCTGCTGCTGTTGCAATTGTTGTTGTTGCTGTTGCTGGTGCTGCTCTGGGGTCTCGCTACACTTGCTGCTGCCCTCTGCAGCAGAACGTCCACAGAGTGTCGTCAGAGAACAGCCTTTTGGGAGCCCCCCAGGGCTCCCTGAGACACGCGGAGAAGCTGGCGCTTGCTGTGCTTCCTCTGCTGCAGCACATAACACACAAACCTACAGCAGTGCGACTGTCTAAGTAACTCTACCTTTAGGTGTTGACGGCTTAAGGTTTAGGTATGAAACACCAAGAAGTAATGACAACGAAGATATGCACAGAGCTGTGGTAAGAAAAACTAAAACCCTCTTTGTTTAGTAAACCCTATTTTCAATAAACCCTTGTTGTGTAGACTAAATATTTTCTACTATTTAACCCTACTATTTTTTTCTAATAAACATTGTTGTTTAATAGACCTTCTTGGTCAAGAAAAACCCTTATTCCCATTAAACCCTTTTAATATAATAAACCCTTTCTCCAAATAAACCCCATTAACTAATAAAACTCTTTTTCTGTTTCCTACCCTTTTTTCTTTTCGCTCTTCTTGCGTTTGCTTTAGCTCTTGTAAGAGTTGTGTTGTTGTTCTGTTCTGTGTCGGGTGTATCTCCACCTGTTTCTTCTTCATTTTCGTCTGTTTCTGATGATTCTTGTGCATCTCTTGAAATGTAAAACTTTACCCCAAATTTCTGCACGGTGGTACATCTGGGGCCCTCATGGGCCCCCCCCCCAGGGGTCGTTCGCTGCAGCAGCTGCTGCTGTTGCTGCTGCAAGGAGAGCCCTTCAGCTGCCGCGACGCCTGTTTCTTCTGGCCTTGGGAATTTTCGGGGTCGCCCGCGTCTTCTTTGAGGAGCAGCAGCATTATTAGAAGCAATATCAGCAGAAGCTGGTTCTAGACTTTGCGTTTCTGCTGCAGCTGCAGGAGGGGGCAATGGAGAGCCATTAAGGAGGAAGGGATCGTCTTGGCCTAAGGAGTCTTGGCTACAGAATAAGCCAGGACGAAGACTAAGGAAGAATTGAGAGGAGCACAGCACCTGCCTTCTCGCTCCCTCTCTCGCTGTTCTCTTTTCTACAAATACATCAACACTGTAATTCCGAGAATACACGCGACGGAGAGATAGAAAGTCGCGCACATTCCAACGTCTGTACACCGCAAACTCGTGGCTGGAGGAAATACTCCCAACAGAACCCGAAGGAGGGCTCAGGTGTACAGACACCCCAACACGAAAACAAATCTCTAAACCACAAACAGAATCGCCCCGCAACACATTATCCGTGGGATTCTCTTCATTTGTGTAAAATGCAGTTATTATGCCTCTTATGCGACGAGAAGGCCTCAAGCTAGTGTTCTTCCGGCTGCTACTGTGGTGTACATACAGCTCCGCAAGCGCCGCGTCTTGTTCTATTTCTCGGGTGTACATCTCTCTAAAAAAAGAGTTCATTGATCCTACCGATGAGGGGGGAATACATGTAAGGCGAGTTCGCACCAAGTCCACCAGGTGTATACGCACCTCTTGGCCAACAAACAGGCACATTGAGGAGGACATACACCCCACATCCGAATGCAAGTCTTCGCCAGTATCCAACACATCATTTGGCGTATTTGCCGCACTCTCTGTTACTGCTTTCACAGTTGAACCATCACCAAACTTGAAAGCATTAACAGCATTCACTGCAGCAGCAGCAGTTAAAGTAACATCTGCACCAGCACCTGCAGCAGCAGCGGTTTTAGCAGCAGCCAGTGTGTCGGCTTTAAGATAAGCCTTCACGGGCGATCGTCTAGTAGACCCCTCAGGGGCGATTTGTTCTGTCGCCAGCCCGGACAGCTCCTCGCTTCCATCGGCACCTGTAATCTCCATGGTTTACGGTGTACAGACACCTGGGAAAGGGCTGCACTTTGTTCTGAATGTGCGGCTTTGCGCGTGCAACGCCGGATTCCTCTCAAGACCCCGTGAAGAGGTCTTCGTCGGGCACAATAAGAGAGAAAAATGCAAAACGTGACGCCAATCAGGGTGAAATTCTAATTGATAGAGGTTTCCTTCGCTAAGCTGTACAGACACCTCCTGGAGTGGCGTCCTCATTGAGGTCTCAAGCGGTGAATCTGTTCAGTAGAAAGATGACGGCTTTCATAAACCGCCTAAGAAAACTTTAATTAAAGGCATCCAACGGAAGAAGATCGTCGCTGGTGTCGTAAATGAGGTATATTGATGCGTTCCGATGTATGTACACCCGAAACAGGTCTTCTATGTATATACACGAAAGGAGGAAGGCTGCAGGCGAGAAAACGAGGTTCGCGCACCGCCGCCAGTCTTCTGTTGCATGCCGATATTTCGTGCAAAATTAGAAAAGGGTGTTAAACTCATTTGTTTGCCGGTTTTGGTTTGCTTCTCTGCCTACACAAAGCAGAGAGCGGGGACGAGAGGAGAGACCTCGACGGATCGGCAGCCACCAGCGCAGCTCCCAATGGAGTTCAATACAAGATACGCGCATGCAGTGGCAAATACTTTCGCTAAAAACAACAAAATTAGAAGAAAACGCAAAATGAAAGGAGGCAGAAAGCAAAGAAAGCCCAGCGATGTGAGGGAACCGTGCTGCGGGGCCAGCAGGAAGACCAGAGAGAAAGAAATGAGCCGCGCCTAGCCCGAAACCCCTCAGAATACTCAAAGTGGTTTATTGCACGTACGTAATATGTACACTTTATGCAAAAGCATCAAACATAAACTAATAAAATCTCTAGTACTCTCTAAATTTCATGCTTTTGCAATGCGGCATCTCCCGCGTTGAAACTCAGTCAGTGACGCCCAGTGTGTCGCACCTCTATTGGAGGAAAATGCGGTCTTCGGCCGCGGGGAAGATAGAAAACATTATTTAACAACAAAATGAAAGTTTAATTTTGTCAAATCTGTTTCGAACTGTAAACTTGTCTGTACGCCCCACGAGGGGGGTTGCCAGCAGTCTCGCGTCTTCCTGCGGAAACCATAGGCCATAACCCCTCTAGAGGTGTCTTTGTTTCCTGTGAATGAGAAATGACGGACTTTAATCGTTTAATTATTCAATTAAGAGAGAAAACCCCCTGTGGACTCACAAAAAACGGCACCCGCGCGAAATCCGCCAGGCGGCATCGACGCCGGGCGATCGCGCCGGCGCTCCGTTCAATCATTGAAGGCTCAAATGGGTTTATTCCAATTAAAAATGGGAATAAATAAATTGAACGTAAGAGAGCTGTAGTTTTAATGCCGCACCTCAAGAGTTTGAATGCCCTCTGCGCCGCCGGAGGCCATGCGTGCAGGAGCAGCCATTGGTGTGTCTGTACACCTGGTCAGGACGACCGCAGCCCTTCTCTTCATTGCACCTCAGAAGAAAACACAAGAAAGTCATCATAAAAACACAAAATACAGATCGCTGTCTTCTTTTGGTGCCGAAACAAGGACAGCTCAACATACGGCAGGCGACGAGCAGCCGAACCGTCCCATACACCCTAAACCCTAAATGCTCAAAGCAACAAAACCTTCAAACAAATCCGTGAAACAGCAACCCTAAGCTTAGTATCCCTTTCTTGAACCCTAATTAGTGAATGCTGAGCCCTAACCTTGACCACTTTGTGCACCGCAACACTTCGACTCTGTCCGAAAATCGCCGTGAACAGCAATACAGTTAAAATATTTCAGAAAAAAGTTACTAAATGCCAGTTGATCAACTTCCCCACCGCCAGGCGACCCAGGCTAAGCAGCCCAAGGACACGGAGGCCTGGGGGGGATGAGCAGCCTCACACGAGTTGCACCGCACCTCGCTGAAACGCGTGCTGCAAGGCGGCTACACATGCAACCACAGCCGACAGGCCCACTTTGCTGCATGCATGAACACTTTAAACTCTTGTTAGAGGTATACTTGAACCTTAGTAGGCAGGCTGCACACAGGGACGAGTAAGTATACCGCCTTCACCAATGGCATGAAAGACTGGGTCGTAAACCCTAAACCCTGCATAAAGCTGCAGAGATAACGCTTATTCGGAGATATTCAAGTTTCCTAATAGGTGCACAAGCCGGGGGAGTTGCTGCTGACAAGCGATATGCCGAAGCGGTCGATACAGCCCATACCTGCGTACCGAGAGGTCACACTTGCCCCCCCTTTACGCAGACAAGCAAGCTTGTCGTCAAAAACCCCTAAACCCTAAGCCACAAACCCTAAACCCTATTGAACGTTTCGTGTCTGTTTCTTGATGCCTCCGTTAGCAACATTCTTATATGCGTCTCTGTGTGTATGGCCAAGGCCCCGACTACTGTGTGCTATGCAGGCCGTCCCTGTGTGTCAGTATCAATATAAGTTTAGAAATATATATCATTTCGTACAGCAAATATAGTTTATAATGCAGCAGAATGAAGAAAACAACAAAACCACATTTGTATACTGCCTTACAACAACACCAAACACCAACGTACACAGCATAGATAACAACGTATCAGCAGCAACAGCCCCCCTTATGGTCTGTCTTCTTGTTTGTTGTTTCTTCTCCCTTAATATTTTGCTATTTTAACCCCTTTGTAGTCTATTTAAGTGTATGTGCTAAACCCTAAACCACAAACCCTAGACCGTCAACATCAGAGGCAACAGGCAGACAGCACAGCAGTGTAACTGCAGCCGACTATATTGTATCAATAATTTGTGTATTTATGTTTTGTTAACTTCTTTTTTTATCTTGCTGCACCCATCGCCTCTGTGTTTGTTGCTTGTTTATGTTTTATGTTTGTTTGGTCCTCCCTCTTAATGCCTCTTCTCCTTCCGTTGCAAAGTCCTTCATCATTTACATGGAGTGTATATACACATGTTTTGTATATAGAAACTGAGTTACATGTACACCTAAAACTGTATGTTTATATACATTTACTCAATCTGCTGCTCGATATACACCATAACTTCCACAACAAACCAACAACTCAGCACAATGCAACAACCTACATGAACCCTCCCCATAACGGTCCCCACAAAACTATCCCGTTGGGTTCTGGGGGCCCCCTTGGCAATGTAACAGCCAAGGGGGCCCCCCCCTTGACCGTTGCGTTGTCCAGGGAGCCCCCTGCATGCACTGCATGCATGCAATGCATGCATCGTTTGTATGACAACATTTCGATTGAAGATGCGTTGGATGCCAAAACTCAAAAACCACCGACAGGGCCCCTCTGCCCTCGTCGTTGTACAACCCAGGGGCCCCCATGCCAGGCAAGCAGGGGCCCCCATCCCATACAAGGGCCCCTACTCCATACAGGGGCCCCCAATTAGGGCACGGGCCCCCAATGAAGGCAGAGGCACCCACTGAAGGCAGAGGGAAGGGAGGATAGGGGAGGGGAGGGGGAGAGGAGGGCCTTCTTCAGTTGTGTTGTGAAGGGGATGTGCGAAAGTGTGAGGCTGCTGCGGTTGAATAGTCTGCATGCAGAGAATAAGTGCATGCATAGTAAGGAGAGGAGAGATATCCTGTCTAAATTTAGTTTGTAAAACTGCTGCTGCTGGTTAGCGAATACGATGTTTGGTTGACAGTACACTGTAGATACACCTCAAGATACTTCAAGAAGCTGTTTGAATGCTCTTCTTTTGCATTTATATTCATTTATATCCCCCTACCAGAGCATCTCCAGCACGGTTAACAAACTAGCTAGCTAGCTAGCTAGCTAGCTAGCTGGATGGCTGGCTAGTTGATCTCGCATGCTAGCGAGTAGGCTGACTTGCGAGCATTTCCTACAGGCTGCTGCCACGAGTATATGGTGTTATGCTTTGTTGTTTGTATTGTAACAATAATGTATATTATATTATAATATATATATAAGTAATAATTTAAATATCTTCATCAAATTCAGTAGAACAATACCGCATTCGTTGTTCAGCCTGTCTCAGTATCTCATTGCTGAAGCCAGCCAGCCCTCCTATAACTGCCCCCAGAGGATAGCAGAATTGCTGTTCACGTAGAAGTGCAAGTTTTATTTGGTATTGCATCTCATCTTCTACATCCATTAACCCAAATATACACCCAAACACTCCACCCATAGCAAGTGTAAAAAACAAAACCATATAAGCTTGTTCACGAGACTCTACAAGGGGTTTAGCTACTGAAGATTGAAAGAAAGAAAATAAATAATTTACAACATCTACAAGAGAGAATGTCAATGCAAATGCTACAGATACACCTAATACAGTGTATATAGGTATCTTTAATATCGGATGAAGACCTACAAACCAATTACGTTTCAGTAGAAAGCATAAAACCCCAGAAAACACAATTAAACCTGCAAAGAAAGTCAATTGCATCTTCCTATCATAAGAAGCCTCATCTACATTTACATTAATTCTCCAAAGTATCACAGCTCCAACTGTAATAAATACAATACCAAGATAAACAGAAAAGAAAGAAGAAACCGATATTTCTACAAGTGTACAATTCACGATAAGCGAAGATACTATACCAAGCAACACCCCAACTAAAGCACTTATTGCTCCTTTACAGATCATGTCTTTCGTCATTTCAACACGAGTCCAAGGAAATAGAACTCCAATTAACCCACGACTGCCTCCTAAATCCAAACGGTTAGGAGAATCACCAACACTAGGCACACTGCTATATGTACTCCTCGAGGGGGGCCCTGTAGCCTTGTCTGTCCCGAAACCCTTCATTTTATCAACGTTTCCTCCAGATTCTGGTATTTCAGGTTTGAAAATGAAAGAAAATATACCAAATATTTGCAGCAATGACAAAAATATACACAGAAAAATCGCGGATCAGGGCTGCAGAGGCTTCGAAATATGAGGCCGCCGACTCTGCGCCAGAAGCGCTCTGAAAAGAATTAGTTGGAATATTTAGCCGATTTATTTACTGCTGTTCATTAAACAAACGAAAAGAAAAAGAACAAGTCGCTGAATTCATCAGTTTATCACACTTGTGCAACAGCCGCAGCCAGTAGAGCACTGTGGAAGAACAGCCTTTCGGCCGCTTCCGTTGAGCTGCGATAATTTCGCAGAAACAATTCAAATAAAATAGAGTTAACTGCAATAATAAAAACAATTCGTCTCATTAATTTAAACGTTTTACTTGCAATTTATTCTGAACAGCCCATTCAACACCAAACGCTCTGCCGCCCCCAGCGAGTTGATGTTGACAGAAGACGGGATGAAGGAAGCTGTGAATATCGATAATTTGTATTATATTGACAAAACACAAACTAAATATAAAGGGAAGTGGTTAAATTATATACAGAGAAGCAGCAGATCAGCTCTGTCAGTCCACAAAACTACCTTCTCCCACCCGCATCCTGTAATGCATAACCTTCATCTTAGTTGAGAAGGTTGAGAGGGCTGCAGCAGAGTTGAAACACTTTCAATATAATAAACATCCCTAAAACAGCTGAAACAACATTTGCTGCAAGCCTCAGGCTCCCTCAACACACAGCCACAAGGGCCCAAGCCTTCGAATAAGAGGCAGTTGAGACAGCATATCTACCGTGCTGCAGCTGCTGCTGCTCTGAGGCAGCAATGACCTTGCATGCAACTCTAAGACACAACAACAACCCCCTTCTTTTGCTTACTATACACTAACACCATTGACTGTTGTTATTAGCTACTCAGTTAACTTTCAGTACACAGCCTTCATTCACTCTGCCAGAATATGTTGTTTTATCTGTCTGCTACTTGCATTGTAGTCAACCTCACGCCCATCTACAGCTGTTGTTGTTGTTTTAAAGCTGTAAAGGAGTTATATTAATTATTGCAGCTGCTTCCTGTTTGCTATTATATTTATATTTATTATATTTAGAGTATTTCGACAAGGTTGTTGTATATAGTGACTCTAGTCAGTTAATGCTTAGGAATCGTCTTATTTTTCGTTGCTCTTCATCATTTTACACACAACCATCACCACCACCATCGCCAACGACAACAGCAGCAGCAGCAAATAGCTGCATAATAAGACTAATGCTGCAGATAGTAGACGACTTTGTTAGAAAGTCTGGCAGTTTATCATATTTGTGGCTGATAGAGTTGGAGGTTTTTAAGGGTTACAACTAACTCAACATACTGCCTTCACCAAAGTGTAGTTGTTTGTGTATTTATTTAAAAGCAAATTCGTTGTTGTTACAACTATCAATATCATTATTCAGTGTATTTGCCCACATGCATCATCATTGCAGTGAGAGAAACGCGGAACATATATATACATATATGTGCATATATATGTATAATATATATATATATATAGTCATTCAGAGTAAAGACTGTCTGTCCATGAAGGCGAAAGAATGGGTGAAGATTTTCTTCTTTTGGACTCGGAGGTTTTTTTTGCTTTTCTTTGGACAGAGCAGTCAGCCGTTTCAATTTTGCTTCTGCAAATACAATAAAAAGTAATATAAGTAGATGCAATAATAATAATAATAATAATACAATAGTAAGTTTGTATTTTTCTTACAAGAGTAGCTCTAAGATTCTGTCTTGAATAATTTCATTCGCTGCTCTTGTCTTTGCACGTTTCGCAGCGTGCGGGTTGAGAGTATTGATAGTGGAGGATGTGTTATTTGTTAAACCCTGTTTAACATTTTAATGAAAACAACTATACAACAACATATAAAGCAATAGCAACATACCGTCACAGACAAACGGTTTAGATTCAACATATTTAACGCTGTAGTTTGAAACTCCGGGTTTAACGAAGAACATATAATACCAGCTAAAGATGCTGCCATGCTGGGTGCGAAGACCTCCGTTGCTTTCTGTTTCTGTTAGTGAATGTAGATATCATATGCAGTTGTTTATAGCAATTCATAATAATATTTAATGTTTAATGATTGTTGTGGAGTGGTATTAGCAGCAGCAATATTGTTAAGAAGCGACTTACAGCGATGTCTTTCATGCTTTGAAACCCCTGAGGGAACTTCTTTTGTAATTGGTTGAATAAACCATGATAAGCAGAGACTATCGATTCCCTCAAACTCGTCTCCCCCTGAAAACAGATGGCAGTTTAAAACAATACAATGACAGCGCACATAGCCCTTTATTATTGCTTAATGATAATCGAAATAACATTTATAATATTATTTCTATTATGAACGGATTACTGCAATGTAATAACCATATCTTTTATCATTATTATCATTATTGTTATACGCGGAGTCCCAGTGTCACGGCAACAATTACAACACCATTAATAACAACCATTATTATTAAATATTCGGGAGATCTCAAACAAAAATGATGACAACAACAAGCATAACACTAGTGACAACAATTATACTTATTATTATTAACGCTGTTACGATTTATAACTACTTAGACATAATATTGATTTGTGTGTTACCTGAAGATGACTCTTCGCAAACGAGCAGAAGAGCGACTTATTACTGCGTATGTCAACAGCCTGAAGAGATAAATATTAATATATATATTTCAATTTTTGTTTGATAATTTACTATAATAGACGAAATTTCAGCTGTTTGTCTTACTAATGTTATTCGACCCCAACTCGGCTCCTTTGCAGTTTGAACTCGAAACCGGTATGCAATCTGCAAAAAAATAGTTGTAGGGTTTAATAAAAAATAAAATTATAGAAATTATGTACAAATAAAAGAATAAATTGTATAAAATAATCAAATATATTTGATATACCCTCTGAAGATTATCATCTGTAGCGGTTTGGACTACCGTTTGCAGATCACTTGAGAATTCGTCAATTCCGAAGTATTGTCCATACTGAGTTAAGAAAAACCTGAAACACGAAACCAATATTTTAAATATTGAAAGATAAATACATTAACACAATTAAACAGTTGTTTATTTGTTCATAATATACAAGAATAACACGAAAAAACAAGAGAGAAGATAGGAAACAAGTGGTATACCTCAAACTGTTTGTAAGAAGGCAGGCAGATGCTGCAGTTGGTAACAGCGGCATTCCATTGAAACTTCTCAACAAAATAATTTCTTTAATTTCTTTATCATCATTCTCGGCTGTTTCAGCTCGTTGCAACTCCGCTTTTACTTTAATTGTAGCTATTTCTGCATTTGTTTGTACGCTTGCTGAAGTTAGTATATCTTCACTTTCTACATTATTGTTAATGCAATAAGAATAAATATCTCCTTCTTTTGATTTTCTGAATATTTTCTCTCCCCGAAATGCCAGTCTAACTCGAATTAACTGCTGAAAATAAATGCATGCATTTATTAAAGCAATATAAAATATATTGTAAAATATGCATGCAGTATATTAATTAACAAAACACAAATTATGTTAACACAAATATAATTTCTTACGTTATCCCTCCATATTGTGTAGCCAGCACAATACGCCTCTAGTTCTGCCTCTTTCTGTGCATCCCAGAGAGAAGAAACCTGTTTCAACAACAAAAATATAAATAATGGTGTATAATTAAACAATTATAATTATGTAATTATATTATTAAAGGCAGTATACACAACAAATTTTCGCCACACCTTCAGAGAGAATTCCGTTACGAAACCCCATTCCTCTGTCGAGAGATTTTGCACTGAAATAAAAATAATTTCAGAGTATATTCAAATTCAATGTTGGATATTTCTATCGACATGAATTGAAGCAATATGAGGGGGCGAGGCAAATGCACACAGACAATCATATACACAGACATGCAGACGCTCAGACAAACACAAAGGTTTGTTTTTACTGTTGTTGCTTGTTTGGTGTTTATCTACGTAATCTAAACACTTCGTACGCAGATTAACAATAAACAAACAACACAGAATATGTAGATGAGCAGCAAACAAACATGCGAGTGCATGACGAGAGAAATTCATGCAAGCAGGCAGCATGCGTACATATGAGCAATAAACGACCAGCAACATGTACTATGTAGATGAACAGCAGAAAAACAAAAACGATGAGTATAAATGCAGAGAAGACACCGAAACGAACCGGAGAAATTCAGAATCTCGGGTGTCGATGAAGCCCCACTGAGGATCATTCCAAACGTCCAGACTTCGTTTTCATTCATCCTAAACATGGATAATATTTTACAGCATTTCATTTTGGTAAAAGCTAACAAATATAAAATAGATACCTCATTTTTACGTTGACGGGCTTGGCTAAATCCCGTTTTGAATACAACATGATCTTGAAAAACATTTTCTTTACAGCAGGCGGATAGGAAAAAAAATAATATTTATTGTTTTACTGCTTTCAATCCAATGCCGAATTCTCCTCCTGTTTTTTCGTCGTTTGCCTTTGAAGATGAAAACACTTCGCCAAGTGCGGCGACCGACTCGCAGTCAATTCCAACTCCCTATAGTTCAATATTGTAGGCGGCCAAATGTAGTGGATTACGTGCACTCAGTAACATTCGCTAGATTAAATAAATACACTAAATGACTTTCATTGAAAAGCAACACTCACAGTGTCTCTGCAGGTCAGTGAAAGGTACGGCTCCTCCACTGCGACTTCAAGTTCAACTTCTCCTTCACGGAGAAGTGGAAAGCGAGGCGCTTTCGCAGTCGCCTTTGAGCAGGCGTCCACCGCATTGTCTAGAAATTCTTTGCAAACCATAAAGGCTCCATTGTCTCCGTTGAAACCGCTAATTTCGAGGTCTGAGTTTTCGAAATGAGTCAACGAGCAGACGATGAAACGACGGAAAGATAGAAAGAGGCATCAGCCCTCACATTGCGAGAGAAATTCTCCTGCTGTCCTGTTTGTTGCCACTGCCATTTCCAATTTAATGCACTGAAGTGGATGTTAATACACCTTGGGGGATGATAAATACAATGCAGACTTATCGCAGCTTTGTATGCCGTTCAAGCACAAGCTGCCTGTACACCTGAAATGAGCGCAGAAGGCGCGAAGTAGGTTCAGGTTGGCGCATCAATTTTTCTGTCAGAAGATCTGTTTATTGCATATTTTCGCTAAATCATGCAATGAGGCGAGCTGCATGTTAAGAATGCTGCAACAAGCGTGTAATTTGTAGCTGCAGCTGTGCATATTTTCTACTGCAGCGAGTACGCTATGTTCAGCTCTACTCTAAAACGAAAGATTTCTAAAGCTTAATGGCATCTGTAACCGCCATATTTCCAGTTGCCATGCCCGAGCTTCCCGCCCTTCCTCGCTTAGCGACTTCTGCATTTCTTAAGACTGCCTTTAATGAAAATATCTAAGTGGGTTTAGCATAAAAAACCCAAGTAGGGCCAAGTAATTGCCAAGTGCACTTCTCTGTAAAAAGGGTGGATCTACGGATATCTGCTCACCTAGAGCAGAACCTTCGAGACCCAGAGGCTGCAAACTGTATTCCCTGCAGCTTTGCCCCGACTATACTGGTGCTGCCGTTGGTGGCAGCATCACAGGGCCCCTTGAGAGTGACAATAACTACAGCAGTTGCATGCTATGCACTGTGCTAGCAAAACTGCAAATGTAGACGTACCCACACTACTCGTGGTGTACGTACCTACATACACATAGTATATATTGTGTATGTACATGCATCAGAGCTGTTCGCGGGGAAGCCATGGCGTTCCTGTCATTTCGCCCAACTCCTCCGATCTTAACGAAAGATCTATAGGCTCTCCCTCTGTCATAGGGGTGTCATCAACACAGCCTATTGTCGTGGGGACAGGGCCATAGGCAGACGTCTTAGGCGCCCCTCCTCTGAGTTCAAGCCCCTCTGAACAGAAGCACAATCAACAAAGCAACAAACTATTGACAGACTACACATCACAGAAAATACATCTTGCTCTTTGCATGCACCCAGTTACAACAGACACCCATGAATGCATGCATGCATGCATGCACATGTGTATGCATGCATTCGGTATCGCTCTAGCAGCTAGACAAAAAGCTAAAGATAGACGGAGAGTAGAGCAGCTTCAGGTTGCCTGACCTGGTCTACTATAAGCCTTTCTCCTTCGAATTCCAACAAGAGCTTGTCTAAAGATTTCAGCCACTGTCCCCCCCCTTTTTATGAATTTCCAGGCAATAGCTATAACTACAGCAATAATAAATAACAACAAAAACATAGAAACCCCTCCCATACGAAGCAGCTGATGAGTTGCACTGGGTGGTATCTCAATATATCGATATGCAAACGGCTGAGCTGAACCCGCAGAATCTCCTTTTAAATACTTCGCCACAAGTCCAATTCTGTAAAAACATAAAACAAACAAAAAATGCATGCATGAGTTTCAAATATATGTGCAACTTGGTCAGGTGTATATACACCTCAGAGGTTTCTCTGATATCATCTATATGCCAGACGTTTCAGCTATATTTGTAGCACGCATTCACAAATCTTCGTGTATATATGTACACCTGCATATATATATATATATATATATACATATTATATTACAATATATATATATATATATGTACAGTTAGAGTTGATGTGTACCCACCTATACGGTGAATCATCATCAAATTCAATAGTAAGCGAGTGCGAAAGACTGCCTTTCGGTACAACTATCTTCTCGGCTGTTTGCATCAAGAAGGCGTCTTGATACATCCCACAACTCGCTAGCCAATTGCCTTGGGCTTTGCTTACCTTACCAACAAATAACTCATACACTACTAACTCTTCAGGTACAACAGACCCGTGAGCAGCTACAGCTTCAGGAGAACATGCATATTCTTCTGAATTGCTGAACAAACATAACAAAACATGACGCATTAATACAATAAATAACAAAAGCAGCAGAAACAACAACAACAATGCCACGAGCGGCAGCAGCAAGAGCAGTAACAACAAGAGGATGAGTAGCCCCAGGAGCAGCAGCAACAACACAGTAGGAACAAGCAAAGGAACAGCAGCAACAACAGCAATCTCAACAGGAGTTTCAGGAGAAGCAGCAGCAGCAGCAGCAGCGGCAGCAGCATCAGAAGCAGCAGCAGCACCAGAAGCAGCAGCAGCACCAGAAGCAGCAGCAGCAGCAGCACCAGAAGCAGCAGCGGCAGCAGCACCAGAAGCAGCAGCAGCAGCATAAGGAGTGATAAACCTACCTTCCGGTTATTATAGTTTCTATAGCTGGTGCTTGAATAAGTGGACTCCATGAAACAACAATATTAGCAGTTTTTGGTGTTTCTGTTGTAAGTTGAGGTATAAAGAAACTTGTATTCAACTCCCATTTAATATCTATATTTGCTGCTGCTAAGCAAATAGCTGAGTTAATATCATCAACACGAATAGAGAAACTGCTGCTGCTTCCTGCAACAAAACCCTCTTTAACAAAACGACGTTGGGGGTTTATTGATGCACCTATATACTCTATTTCTGATGAAGAAACAACCTGATAGGCATGCATTAAACATATATATATATATATATACATATATATATATATATATATATCTC
>CAJFCY010000325.1:0-18026 GCA_904066265.1 Eimeria zaria
CCCACACCACCACCGCCACCGCCAAAAAATTGTGGCTCCCCGATTACTGCATACACTGTGGGCTACGCCATGAGAAGGAATTCTACGGCAGATTCGTTCCATTATGATGACAGTGCGAGCAAGTTCTGAACGTCCATCCTATGAGTGGAGGGAGACCGTTGGCATGTTTACACGTTCTCTTTATGCCTGTTGGATACTCTCCGAACCGTGTTACAAAGAAACGGAGCAACCAGAAAATCAATATTTCCATGGAAAGCGATAATCCTCGCCCCCTGCGTTTGGAGATAATGCTTGCGGAGACAGCAAAGGTTTCGTCCACCTTGCAGACACGCTTCCAGGGCTAAAGTGATGCACCTCTTATTCCCTGTGTCCCACAAACTACCATCAGCCTCTAGTTAGGGTGTAAGAGCTGCATTCACTATATCAAAGCGGTGAATATATACTGTAGCGTGCAAGCGCAGGTGTGCAACGCCATCTTTCGCCCGTCTTCACCATGTCTTGGAATTAGTGAGGGGCCTCGGCGAAGGTTAATGACAAGAAGATTATTGAGCCTCTTCAGACAGACAAGGTGTTGCTCCAACAGCGCCACCAGAAAATTGCTCTCTACTACAAGTTTCTTGAGGGGACTGAAGTCAACGTACACTTGCCACCTGTGGAGTATGGAAATGTCTGCATTTCATTTACCTGCCTTTGTATAGCCGCATCAAGATTCAGCGGTGACAGGCACATCCGGCGAAAGCTTGTGGCTGCTCCAGGAGCGACACCGACGAGAATGGACATCCCGGAGGCAGCTGACCTGGTGCGAGCGTTGCCGGTTGAATATATTTTTGGTAGTTGCATCTTGAGCTGTTGTTCCCCCTTCTGGCCTTTATTGGTGGTGAAGTTTAGGGAATCCCTCGCAACTAGTATTGTCTGTGTTAGAGCGTCAGGAAGAAATGTGGTCATCTGTTTTCTGGGACGGCGCCACTCTCATATGCTGGACTTCCCTCTCACCTTTCCTTTCGTGATGCTGGTTCCACCGTTCCTGCGATAAATGATGCAGATGTTGACAAGCTGAAAATGCACTGAACCATTTTCTCAGGCACGTACGCGCATGAAAATCATCCTCTAGAAGCCGCGCGCGTCTCCTCTATAGAATCGCCGACAGCGTCGCCGACATTTCGTCGTGAATTGGCGGACACATAGCAGTCCTGCGCCATGGTGCTACGAACTGTTCCTGAGTTGAGCTCTCAGTTTATGGCATAGCTTCACCCATCATCCCCTTCCACTTCGCATTGCAAAGGCTACGCGAACAAGTAGGCAGGTTTCTCGATAGTCCTCATACTTCCTTTGGATTTAAAATCAACTTCATAGACCACAGGCTGTACTCAGGCTACCACCGGTACACGATTTACGTGAGCTGGGAAAAGCAGGCGGTTGAGTCCAGGTGGGGTTGCAGATACAGACATCACCTACCTTGTTCCCAGTTATGCCTGCCCTGCTCCGCTGGCCTTTGCTTGGTGGCCTGTGGGTTGCTCGGATGTGTTCATTGAGCCTGCTATCCATGCCCCCGCGACTGTTCATCTCCCAAAATATCTGCTCATTTTTTGCGTGTCTACAATATACCAGATGCGACCTCGTGTCCTGCAAATGGTCCAGGCGCGCTGCTCATAGGCCTATAACGCGTTCAGATTCGAGCGGTCACTGGTTACCTTGTGTTCGCTCTCTTTACCACTCCTTTTCTGGAGATTTTGTTACTGACAGTAACAATTTTATATAGCATACCTGGATCTTCCGCGACTCCGTCCTAGCTATCACTGCGGACGATTTCTGTTTCCGTTCTCTAGGTAGCATGCTTTTGCTTATCTGCGCTAGCATTGCAACACGTGCGACTAGTGCGTCAACCACAGCGCAAGCAGCGATTAACTGACTCCTTCAGAGGAAAATTTCTATTATGCAGCCTTCTGGGATGTGCAGTTCTTCCGTGGATGTTCTTTATACCGACGGCTGGTGCTTCTTTGTAGAGCATTGTAAGTATTGTTGTCAATTCTGCCATTTCCCTTCAGTTTGCTGAAATGCGAATAAACTTGCGTATAAGAGCAGGGCAAGTGTGTTCAATAAATTGCATAGTCTCGAGAAAGAAATAATTCCACCATATTTCTAAATCTCCTTCCAATAGACCTATTGCATTAGCATTCTTCGGCCTTGCAAGGCATTCTCAGGAAGAAGTGCACATCCAGATGAGCAGCCAATTCCTTCACTGTTCCTGCATGACTATGGCTGTCAGAACAACCTCCGATGGAGCCAAAGCTTTGCCAGATGCTCTTCACGGACGAAGCGCGTTGCTGCGTTTCGTGGGATTCGACGCAGAGCGCAGGTTGTTGTTGCATCTTGGTGAATGGGCACATATTAAACAACGCTTGTGTTTCCACTGGGTAAAGGGCAGAACATCTGACAGGTACATTAGAATCCTGTAGAAAGCGTTTTGTTTTATGGAAGAATCTGTTTTGTGACTAGTGATTGCCAATAAGTAGCCCTTGCTGCAGCGGATATGAGGCCCGGCACGTGTGTGTGCTCGTCCTAGCGATGTGGTACTACAAAGTACGGCCAAAATTGTCCTTCCTAAACGCGACACACGGTGAGCTGCAACATGATACAAAATACGTGTGACGCTTTGGGACCTCCTAGAAGCCATCTATTCATCCCAATAGTTTCACGTGCCCCTTAGCAGTGCTGTTCGCCGGACTGGAGCTGTCGTGGATGAGAGGCACCCTTGTATGACTTGCGGCACAGCTTCCTGCAACTACCACTGCAGGGCAACCACACAGACAACAAGTTTCAAGTCCTCGTAACTGTAAACAATAATGCTATATGACTTTGCTCAACACTTGCTTTGCCTTCAGGAGACAAATTGCATGCCTGTGCCAACTTCATGCAACGCATGTTGGTGACATGCGATGCTAAGGTGCTAAATCTTTGGTTTATATTTCCTCCAGAAGGGAACCCTTGGTTGCGTGCGCAGTCTATGGCATTGGTGAGAATGTTGGCACGTTGGCGGTGATGGATGCGGCGTGAAGGTCCGACTGCATGCTGCCAGTGATTCCATTTGCTCCAGCGCCGCCGGAAAGCACAGCTCATCGGTAAGGTCAAGTGAGAAGTAAATTTGTAATCAGAACTTTAACTGCAATAGCTTACTTGCCATTTGGCTCTTGTGGCTCAGTACAGCGACAACCAACACAACCAGTACTTGGTTGCTGCGGTTGCGTGGTTTCAGCGGTGACTTGACTCTTTTAGTCAATATGAAAAACTGCCTAGTGTCCGTTACTCTTCCTAAGTGTAAGACGCAAAGACTGATAAACTGGTGGTGACAATTACGGCTATACCACATTGCAGCATGCTTGGGAGGTCTCTAGCCATTAGCGGGGAAGGTCACAGGGACGTCTGGTTTCCAAAACTGACAGCCTGCAAACAGAACCTGATACTTCGGACCAAAATGTACTAAGCAACTGGAGGTAATAGTATAGGAGAACCAAATTTGTTACTGCTGGTTATTTTTCCTGGTCTTACACTAGAAGTAGTTGCATTCGCTACGTTGTGTAATATCGTAGACAGAGAGAAACAAACTGCACTTATTATTAGCTAGCCGAACGTCTGGAGGATTGGCTGCAGATTGAGAACTAGGCGGAGCAACAAATTAGTGTCGAATGTATGTAACTCTTGTATCTCCTATATAATCCTAGCACGCTCTTGCGTCGAAGGCCTCTCTCCAAAGCAGGCAACTAAGCCAGTAAGATTGGCCATTACATTGTGACGGAGAGGAGAAAACACCCAATAGCTATTGATGCTGTGTCCATTTATCCTTTTTCTTTACATGCTGATTTGAGCATCGCTTAAGATTCAGCGGGCATTATTTTCAGTGCCCAACACCAGCAAGCAAATGGCTAGAGACAATGCCGGAACCAAATGGGTAGGCCGGCCCAGACGCACAGAAAAGTGCAAGTTGGGCTTTTTCAGGCTGTTAAACTGACAGAACTGCACAGTGCCCACCGCTATACACCTCATACCATTCGGTGGAGGGACTAGCGAGGGAACCTCAAGATATATGCTTTGAGCATAAACATCTCTTCGCGAGTTTGTAGGAACGTTACTAGCGTTAATATATGATTGGCCACCCAGCCACCCAACTGCGTCTTACGTTTCGCACATATCTTTTGTCAGCTGATAATAATAGGCCGGGAAAACGTGCTGCAAGGAGATGGGCGCAACCCGTAGTCGTTAATCATAGAATCAAACCGAAAATATATTTCTTTGTGAATCGGCGTTGTCATAGCGATGGAAAGAAACTTTCTAAGTTCGGAGGGTACATCCTTGGTGCATGAGAGCTACCGGTGTCGGGGATGAGCAAACTTTAGCAATCAGTTCTGCTTTTGTTTTGCGCCTAGGCAGTGCACACACACCAGCCGCAAGCGCTTCCAGCCCTGCCAGTCTATGCAACGAATGTGCCAATGGAAAATTTACGCTTGTTCGGACTTAGCTATCAAAATTAGTTAGTTTGCGCGTCTCTGCACAGCGTCAAAGGCAAGCAAACCCACAGGACCACTCAAACGACTCGGGCAACAAGTAGTTAAGCATCTCCAAGGCAAGCGAAATGATAGCCCAGCGTCGAATAAGCTTAGCACCGTACGGAGGCAACTGTCTCCGGAATTTTGTGAGCCGTCAAGGCATAAGAGAGTTTGTGATTGCTGTGGTCTTTGAACACTCGCAGACTGCCCCGCGCTCATCCATAAAACGTAATGGCACATTGAGCGTATTTGGTTTGAAAGTATTACACGCCTAGTCGGACGTAAATGCGAAGCATCCCTAAATCTCACCATCTTCGATACACTCAAAGTCAGCATCTAATTCAGTGAGTTCAGCGAGTTCTGGCGGCGGAGAGTGCTGCATTATCGCAGTTCTTTTCAGTTTTTCCTTCTGTAATACCAACTCCGTTTTCCGCGCTCTAATTGCGCACTGCAGACCCAACAGAAGCACGAGAAGCCGTTGCATTTGGCTGAAATTGTAGCTGGTCTTTGGTGGTTGGGATGAAAGTATCTGCTTCATAGATGTTAGAAAAAAAAGCTACGACTAGTGCTTCTCACAGCAAGCCAGGACGATAGCAGAATTTCTAGCGGTTGTTGAGGCTGGTCGTCCTCGCCTTGAATCTCAGTGTCCAGCATCTCCGTGATAAAATGCAAACCGTTCTCCTTGTCTTTAAAGTGCCTTGGAACTGCACGACCAGCCAGTTTAATAGCTTTCAGGGTGGTAAGGCTACGCCAGTATTCCAAAAGACAGTGAACTAAGGCGAGCTGCAATATATCTAACAAACACGGTCAGCGTTTGACACCACTCACCCTTTGGATCGAATGCCAACATCGCATCAGGGAATGCATTAATCAGAAACCGACGCAGGCGGTTCCAGTTCCACGAGCCGTCTTTCCCTATATAATTTACTTTGAGAGGCTTTACTTCGTAGCCTAGTAGCAGGGCGCAGGCGGCAGCTGCTGATACCAGCCTAGGAGACTCGGCAATGTATCGTTTGCCTGAGGATCAGTGATAGGCATGAAAATCATTTCTTTCGTCGCCACACCCTGTTTTTCTTTCACATGTCGTTCAGTCAATCTGACTGCTTAGGGCAAATATGTCACGTGGCGGACTCATGCTCCTGTCCAGAGACTCACTAATCGAAAATTTGTCTTTCAAGGGTGTAAGGACTTCGTCATTGAAAGATTCAAGAGCACACTGGGCTGCTATAGCATCCAAAACACACTGCCTGGAAATGGCTGGGGGGATGAGTATTTGTTCGTCACTTTTCCCGTCATCAGATTCTGCATGATTTGATAAGCTGTCGGCGTTTGGGGAATCGCTTTCTTCGGGCTGTTCTTCCTTTTTTAATGCCGTTTTCTCTGCTAGATTTCCTGCTGCGGCTTTTTCCTGCTGCTTTTGTTCGTGCTCTTGTCGCTGTCTTTCTGCTTCGGCCGCCTCCTGTGCTTCCTGTTCATCAAGCAGCTGAAGTTCTTCAGTTTGCCGCTGTTCCTGGAGTTGCTGAAGCTTTATTGAACAATTTTGTTGTAATTCAGAGAGCAGTTCCCCAAGCTCCCGTTGTTCACTAGAATTCAGCATCTCCGCTGCCTGCAGAAAGAATAAAAAGAAAGAGGATGCTCTACGTATCTCCCCTTTTCGTGCGCATTTGTTCGCGCCGCATAATACAACGTTTTAGCGAAAAGACCTTAGAAACACCCAGTGCCGAAGTAGTCACAGTGCAAGGAAAAGGAACTACGACGTTGAACAACAGCTATTAACCCTCACTTGTCTTTCGACTGCTTCCTTTTGGGTTCGCACGATAGTTCTTCCGATCTGTTCCGCAAAGAACTGGACGCACTGGAGCGCTTCTTGATCAAACGGTTCTTCTTGTCCCAGCGAATCCGCGCAGAGGACGTACTTTGATCGAGTGTTTCGCAGTACAGGTGGTGCCAACGGTTTATGTGCTTCTTCTAGAGTGCTTTCGTCTTCATTTAAATCCCCCTCAGCGCCGTCAACACCAGCCAGGTAAGCAGAGGCAGTCCCAGACTCTCCTATTAATAGTTAAGCATCACGGATAAGAGCAAATGGCATGCGTTTTCCCACTGTTGGATACCTTCAGACGCATTAACATTGAATGGACACCCCCACGTGTGGTAGCAATGCTGCCGTTCGATGCGCTCTACTTTCCATTGTGGGCGATTCACCATAGTCAATAAACTGGGTGTTCAACATCATTTACGGGGCGTGAAATTCAGTTGCTCGACTCACCACTTGCCGATGAAGCTGTTTCTTCATGCTCATCAGAAGCAGCAATAGCTTCCTCTCTTGCGCGCTTTTGTTTCATCCAGTTAAAGGTAGCCATTAAGGAATCAGTATTGGCAACCTCACTCAACTCCATCGAGACAGCTATATAGCTCCCAGGCCGAGTGAGGCCGAAAAAGCGAATCCTAGGATTGTCCAGTACTTCGTCAACAAGCAGACTCTTTTGAGTCACATTTTTCCCGTTTTCATCTCCAGAGACGCTGATAGGTGCCGAACGATCCTCAGCCTCTTCGTCGAGAAACAATTCTTCCTCGTCTCCGTCAGTTTCTTCTATGGACTCTTTCGACATTCCTTCCAGTTCCTTCCCTGCCTCGTCCTCTTGTAGCAGATCCCATGTCAGCCCCTCTTCCTTCAAAAATTTCAACAATACACTGCAAAAACAGACTCTTGAAAGCTGAAAGCTCTTCTTGTGGAACACAACAATACCTCGTGCCAAACATTGACGAGCAATCCTCCACCAATTAAGCAGATAATGGTTTAGACTAAATTTGATCCCACAGGACAGCCAATCCCGCTTCTTTTTGATGATGATATAAATCGTTGGCATGCTGTTGAGACCAAGAAAGTGTTTCTATAAGGTGCCGAATGCTCCGAAACATATGGTTGAATAGGTCCACAGTGAATGCAAAACGAGACACAGCTTACTTCTTGAAGACAATTGTTAAGCATATAACAGTGGCTGTCATCAGCCGCGATGTATTTCAACGATGCCGTCGCCTCTTCATCCTTAGAAGCTATCTGCTCCTCATACTTCGCTAGATACACCCCAGTAGCGCCAAGTTTCTCCTTCAAGTGGTTGAGAACCTTGGATATTGTTTCTTCCTCCACCCATTCCACTTGTCGAAACTCTTCAATAACATGATCGTCCGTACTACTGAGACATCGAGGGTCTCGGGCAGGTAAACCCTGAGAGCCTATAATTGGAGTATCCTCTTTCAATGAAACTACCTTCGTTGTCGTTGAAAATGCCTGAAGGATACATTTCCCTTGCTGTTGCCGAATAAGCGGATCCTCGGCCTGTCCCATTGTGTTGCAACAGCCTCAGTGCATATTCGAAGGAACAGACTAAAGAAGGCCCTTATGCTCCTGGCATACAGCCGAACTGTCTACGGGCAAACTGGTTAATTGGATTGAATTGGATAGTTCCTACCTCCCGTTGCTTTCGACGTTCCTCAACGTATTGTAACAACCAGCGGGAAAGAAATACGGGAGGATCTGAATGGAAAGCATTCAGATAAAAATGCATAGCATACAAGAACCACCACATTTCTTCTATGATCATTCCGGTGCGTCACAAACTGCCCAAGGCAAAAATTTGCCGAGATTTGAGTGCCATAGGAATGCTAGAAACAGCTTCCTTACTGTTGTACCTACGGGTCTACATCTCTTTATTTTTTATTAGCAAGCGGTTCACTCGAATCGCATTCAGCAGCATTTCCGCTCTGTATACTTCCAATGGTGTGTTAACTGGGTGTGTATTGAGCTTGATTCAGACTTACCCTGGGGTTGAGCTTTTATAGTGGCAGCAATACCTTCTGCTAGCGTCTTGGCTACAGTGTCCTGTAAATACGTAGCCACTGCCTCCGCTGTTCCACTCCATATGTCCTGCACCTTTTCTGAGCCTCCAGCAATGGCCACCATGGTGAAGGTGCCCTACAGTAATTTGACCCTGGGTGCAACGGGTTGCTGCCCTGTACCAGTATATATGCAGTATAACATTGACCCACAGAACATGTTCTTCGTATGTATTTCTCGTCAATCTGTACCGGATATGTTTGCCAAAGTGAGCATGTATTTGCGGTCTCAATTAAAAGAACTTTTGTTCGCGGCCAAGCCGGCTCAATTCATGACCGGATGAAGCGAAAACAACCGAACTGGCTGCCGGCAGGTTCGCACATTTGCTTGGTACTTCGATTTCCCAATATGCTTGCAACTTAAGTTTGCAGTTCACTGTGGGAAAGGCAAGAGTACCTAGGATTTCTAGAAGGCTTCGATGTGAGTTATAGCCGTGAGCCCTGGAGCTGCTTCTTGGTGAAGGCAGGGAAGCAAGAGAGTACAACTGTGTGCAGACTACGCGACCTCTTGCCCTAGGAAATTAATTGGCCTTCCCTAGCTCAGGTGAATTAGGGTACTTACTATGAGAGTATGTACGCTGGAATCATTCGTGATGAGAAATACCGTCCGTTTTACGAGAAATTTGTGTAAATGCTGACGGTTTATGTGGCCTTGCTGTGAGCGCCTTGCAGCCTTGCGTATATGGAGCGGAAGGCGTAGTTCCTGCAGCCCCATTACATTTTTGAAACTCTGCCTGCGCCGAATCATTAAACAACTTAGTTGGCTGTTCAGCTTTAACATCTTTCGGATGCCCTAGCTGTGCCAGCAAATCATTACGGGGCTGGCATTCGGCCCCATCCGGATTCAGCCTTCCTCGGCATGGTACATAAATGTTCGATAATCTTGCACAACATAGTAAACCTCAGTATTTTGACTGCAATAGCAAATTTCACAAAGCAATGCGGAAAACGATCCTTTTCAAATACATGGCTCGATATATTCAAAATGACAAGGTCCCAAAGGACGCGGGTACCTTTGGGGCTACCGCTGTGGTAGTCTACGTTATACCCATTTGTTCGTGAAGTCGGCGTGAATGTCAGATAAAACGGGAGAAAAGCAAATTTATGTATAAATCGAATTAATCAAGTGAACATATCGCAAATGGTTTGTGCTGGATGTTAGCTGGATGAGGTTCCACGGACTTACATGCAGGAGATTCGACAGTCTCTTTTGGTCTTGCAACTCGGTGTGTACACTTTGTATTTAGATGTTACGTGCTATTTCCTTTTCGTCGTTAAGGCACGAGGAATCGACAGTACTGTGACATCTTCTTCTACTTGAAAGCCAGGCTACTCATATTGGGCAAAGCCACCGGGTCCCGAAGCTTCAGTTCCAGTCCTATAGATTCCTACATGCCCAGCAGCTGCTGCAGTGACTGTTTGGGCATTTTGCTTGCCGCTTACGGGCACAGTTCACATCTTTAGCTACTCTTGTCCATACTTGTTACTCTACACGCCGGTTTGGAAGTTGGCATGCCCCTGTTAGTGGACATTTCGTCATTTGACACATAAACAATTCGTTATGCGAACTCGCGATATTAGTGGGGACCGTTCGTCGCAAGGACGAGGCAGTTTCGCACGTAAGGACAGCTTGCGACGCAGTCATTTCGAAAGTACACTATCCAGACACAGCTCTCCTTACACACTGGAGACACATGCGTGCTAATCAGATGGGCAGCCTGGCTTGTTTTATGCTGAGGGGATAATTTGAACGCCGATTGTCGTGGGCCTGTACGCTAAGAGGGCCGCGAACTGAAGGCCAATAAGTTCGCAAGAGCGTATTCTAGTGGTGTTAAGTGCAGTTGAATGAGCTGCTGATGAAACGGTTAGTAGCCACCCTCACAGCTTAAATAAACGACTGGAGAGTCAACGAATGCCACATATAGGGGGCCAACTGCCACTTTATTTTTAGCTGTGTTTCTCACTGCAGAGATTTCATTGAGTGGAGACCTGCACTGCCAGGCTAACGCAGACGATTGCAAATTTCCTCTAAGGACACTCGCGTATATGGAAGGCAGAGTGTCCGCAAAGGAGAACAGAGAAAGTGGAGATGCAAAAAATACGTTTCACGACTTGACATGTGCCCAATATAACTTCGTTGAATGAGGTTTATGTGATGACACGGACACCTTTCGTAAGTACTCGACCAAATTAAGCAACCCCTGCTGGGAAGAGTGTTGTGAATGCTATGGGGAAGGCACTTGGGGAACTGGTCAAAATGTGAAGTGCATGTAAGGTTTGGATCCAAGTACCTGTCAGACCAGAGTTCGTCATGTATCGTGCCACACAAAGGCAAGGGGTGGAGCTGGCGGCGAATCTGTTGTAGGAAAGCGTATTAAGCCTAGTTGAGAAAGGGCGTGAAACCCAGTAAAACAAGGCAAAACTACTTGAATCGGCATGGAAAGGCAACACTTAACGCTGTCCGGCGTATCAATCCATTTTGACCACTCCTGGCCGCCGTTTTCATGGGCGACTTCCTGCGGTCACTCCAGCCCCCCAGCAATCCGTCCACCACTTTTCACATGTACACCTGAGGGGGCCATATATCAGTCACGTATTGTTGATCCGCGCCTATACTTACACTTCCTTGTTTGTCAACATCAGTATGCCCTTAAGCTGTCCGATATATGTGGCAAGGTGGGTGTAACAAGACTTCTTCGTCTTATTCGAGGACTGTCGCGACCGACAACAGAGTCAAGCTGATAGGAGTTTACAAAATGTAGCCTATTTCCCCTTCCACCCTTGGCAGCCTGGGCCTGCCGGCTGAAGCACCTGGGACGGAGGGAAACAAGACAGCCTGAGATGTTTCAACGCACATCGCTGCAGCTGGTGCTGCGTAACACCGCATAGCAGCTGGGGGGCCTGAGGTAGTTGATTCCTTTGTCATTAATATGCTCCCTTTAAAAAACATAGCTCAGCCTTAGACGCTTCCGCAAAGATACTCGTCGAACGTTTTCCCCACTCTCCTGACCGAATGCTCGGGAGGAGGCGACGAATAGCTGGTCAGTCCCCCCGTTGCCCTGTAGCAGATACTATATAAGCAGTCTCTCCGGCGTAAAGCGTTTTGACAGTATAAACACAGCATGCAGAATCGTGCGGTTTCTGTCGGCCTTCCAGGGTGTGAGCGCCGGTGCAGGGGCATTCGGCGTATACCAGCCTTCATCGACCTTATAAAAAGAATATTGAGGTTTGTGCGGAGGGCGGCAATACGCGAAAGTGCTCCTGAATGCTCGTAAGTGTTTCGGCAATCCCTACGGTAAGAAAAATGAAATCAATGCTTCGAGGGCAACAACATGAGGCGGACCCAACGAAGGGGAGCTACCGGACAGAACGGAAAAATGCATGTAATCTGTACAATGGTTTGACGAAAAATCCAAAATGTGAGGGTTTCGATCCATTTATATCCGAGGAACAACAGACGTGGTGCCGTGATGAGGGAGAACTCCCATACCTCCGGAAGCAACGAACCTCCAGTGAGCCAGCTACACGTTGGAGACACAGTGCACCCCGTGTAACTCGCCTCCGGCTCAGCGCCAAATCCTGTTCCTAGGTACAGCTGACATCTGTATCTTGAGGAGGAAAGCAAACTGCAGGCGGACGAGATGCTAAGAAAAGGCACAGTTCAACAGTCAGCTAGCCCTTGCAAAAAAACGCCGGCGCTGGCGAGCTGGAAGCATGGAATGTGGAATATTTGCCTCTACATCACTACACGGAAACAGAGGAGCAACTGCTTCGGGTAGGCGAACCACTTCATCGACTGTTGCGGCCACATACAAATCCGCTATTCGATATTTCTCGGCTCTTTTTCTTTCCAATCCCCAATTCGTCCGGGCAACAGGCGGCATACTGCTTTCCACGTGCCCAGCCGCCAACTAAGTACACATGCATGCTTTTTGCGGTCATAAATGGATCTGCTGAGCTCCAGGGGCACGCCGTCTGAGGGGGCGGAATTCTATATACACGGAGGGTGCAGGAGCATTCAGCATTCTCAGCACATGCACCGTGCGCTGCAACTGTTGCCTAAGAAGAACTTGTTCTTACAAAGACAAAAGCTTTATATTCTCATTCAAACAACACTCTGCTCGTGATATTCGCGATTGATTTCTTTCCAAAAACAACCACGCTTCCTTGAGAACGATGCTGACTGGGCAGACCTCGATACACCATTACTAACTCACCAACGTACGGCCATCAAGCAATCGCCAGTGGCTGACTCGATTCTATTTTGACGAACCGGACGTCAATGATGCGTCCCACTCTTGACACTCTACATACGGTTGTCTTCATCCCGGAAGCACAGACGAAATCTCTAATGTCAGTGATGCTCGCGGACCCTTCCTCCCCGTGCACTGGAGGAAGTTAGCGGATTTAAATAGGGATTCAGGGCGTGCATGGCTTCAACAAATACTAAAAGACATTCACAAAGATAAATCCAGTAATAGACTCTTCGCGCATGTGCCTCGTTGCACGGTGATATCCATAGGGCCCCCTCGGTGGAGCAGGACGACTTCTCGGAGCTAAACGCAAGAAACACAGATAAACAATCCCTGCTATGCGGGTATCAACGACAAGTGCTTGCACGTGCTTGTGGTACAGCTCATGTTGACTAAAAGTGCTGAGATGCGGGAACACTAACGCGCTCAATAGAATTCACAGCCTCTCCCTTTACATTTATTATACGATCTCCTTCACAGACACCTGCTTCATCAGCAGCGCTCCCAGGGGTTACTCGGCACACAATTAATCCCGGTCCTGCATGCATATCCGCGCACTACTCGTTGATCGCTGATGTATCCATCAACTGCCCATGAATCCCCTAAAAGCTGTACGGAGGGCACCGTCGTACATTCGGATACTTCCTCCGCCTACCGCTAAACCTTGTGGACACCTCTTACTTGTAGGCAGATTTAAATGCGCTGAATCCAAACGCGACATCTCTTCAGTCACGAGCAACCCTGCACGGTGCCTCAGGGAAATGCATGTCAAGGATTAATCAGAAACAGACTAAGGAGGAGACAATTGCGCCCTTCCAGGTGTAAAGTGACAGCTGGAACTACATCTTACCGATGGACGGCACTGTGAATTTTCCCGAATCCCTCAGAGATTCCGCTACCCGTAGCACCACTGTTGACGGCAACGCCAGCCTGAGGCATTCGCGTAAGGCAAAAGCTTCGGGGTATGGAGGGAAAAGCCAGCAGGTTGTGCTCTTTTTATTCGTTGCCTCAAGGAACGCCTAAAACGTATTGCTGCTTGCTCTCTGGTAAGGACGTCATCTACATGTCCTTGGAAAAAAAAGCCGATGTTTTGTTTTGCCATTCGAGCCCACCCCCTCACCCGCAAATGTCAAATTTTTTGACAAGCATTCCTACGATGGAACCTTCCATGTTGAAAACTGGTGCTCCCGACATGCCTGAAGGCATTCACAATGCACATCGAGCGTCGAGGACCTGCCATGAAGGGCAATTAATTGTAACATATATATTCTAGCCTTAAAACAACACTTACCAGGAAGCGTCAGCAACTGTAGCTGCAAAAGGCCTATGCCTCCAGAGTCATTCATCGGTCTGAATGTCTGACGAGGCTGTAACACCTGGCCTGCCACCCCGATTGGCTCATTTGCGTGCTAAAGAAGAAAAGCCAACGCACAGAGTGTTCCTGAATATAGTTGGCGGCTGACGATGCGTACCAATCATTAAGGGGCAACAGTCACACTCTGAACGGCACCTGTTACCATACTCACTGTCCCTCTCAACATAGTTAACAATCAAAGATAAATACCAATCAATATCGAGAAATGGTCATACTGTGGAAGGCAACTGGAACAGGTGTGGCCGTCGTACCTCTGTTGCAGCGTATGTTGCAATTGTCTCTCCCATCTCTGGGCGCGCGACAGCGAACTCTGCGCAGACAAGACGAATCCGACGAAAGGGGGATATGTGGCTCAAGAGTGAGCAGATCGGAACTATTCTTGGCACAGTATGTGACCAAGCGACCCTAGAGTCGGCAAGCTGCTTCTTCTTCGTAACATTATACGGTGAGATACAAGTGATTGTTATGTTACGAAGTGGTGAATGTATCCCTTCAAAGGAGGCCTACATCCGTGCATCACCAAAGTGTCAGTTTGCGAATCTCCCCAAATTTGTGACCATTAACAGGGGCTGCCTGTACTGGCTTGGCGGTAACTCACTTCCGTGCAAATGAAAGATATCCTCCCGCTTGAAAGAGTCATCTATCCGGAGCACAGCAACATCGGTCGCTACAGCACAAGCAAAAACGTCCACAGGCATGATTCGCCGTGGGGCGCCCTCTTTGATCCCTCCACACAAGCACGGAGCGACAACTTGAGGGGGCAAATCTTACTCTCATCCAAACCGCAGAGTTGTACTGCGTGTAGCCGACCGAAGGAATCCTTTATAGCAAGCGGGAATGACACGAAATCCCCTTCTACTACTCGTTCCCTCGGGTCATGACTATTTTGGCAGTGCAATTCATTCATTCCCAAGCCACTCGGTCGCTGAGCAGTAAGGAGGCAAAAGAGACCGTGCGACAACGGCAACTCAAAGAAGCCATCTTCTTCAGTGCAGTCATGGAAGCAACAAAGAACAACCTTGCAGCAGAGCCAGGCTTACCACGACAACATGCGCGGCAGTTACTATGTGGCCTGAAGATGTCTCCGCAGTTGCGCAAAGCAAACCTGTGTACCCAACCCACGGAAGATATGCACAACCGACGTAAACGGTGTTTCACTTAAGTGTAAGCGCCTCACCCTGGTCATCAAAGAAGAATCCGGAACCCAGAAAGTGATATCGCTCTTGCGTATGTTGGTCCTTCTCGACTTCTGTTTGGCTGCGGGCTCCGTGATCGAAAGACGTTTGTGCTCGCACCACCGCATACACTTGTACTACGAGCGGCTTCATCATGTTAAATATCTGCTGTAGCTTCAAAGGCTGGGTCGGCTGCGGCTGTTCACGGTCGACATCCTGGCTTGACAATTCTTTGCAGAGAGCTGGCGCATTGACACGGAAAGTAGCAGGCGGTGACAGGAGGAAGCCAATAGCAGTTCCGGCGTCGGAAAACCACTGCCAGCAATGAATGGCATTAGACAAGATGGTGTTCCTTAAAACACAATCGGTGTCGTTTCTATGAGCATGTACTTCTCCTTTGTCAAGCTTGGCTTGCTGGCGTCGATAGTCCTGTCTGTAACTGCTGGCGGCAGCAACAGAAAGGGTGCCAACACATAGCCAGAAAGCTGTTGATGAGGCTCCACGTAACGGTGTTTTTGCACTTGCTACCCACCTACCACAGTTGCCAAAGGATTGCCCGTTGTGGTGCACCTGGAGCATTACAAAGGCTCTCAACCCCCCACTCCCAAATTTACCGGGCAGATGCGCAAAAGAGAGTGATCGAATAACGGCAGAAAATGTACTCCTAACCACGAAGTAGGCACGGTGCATCATTTCCTAATGATCATCGGCCTTCTCTCGATGTGTCCGTCGACAGAAGTTTGAGGCGGGATCAGTCGATCTACTACCAATACAACTTTGATTTCTTATCCATATTCGTTGCTAATTTTCAGGGCAGGAGGAAGACATGGAGAGACACAACAAATCTGCTCCTCCTGGGCCCACCTGGCGGACCGGAATCGAGGTGATAAACAAATACAGCCGCGGATCAAGCGGGGAGAAAGCTGTTTCAAAACGCTTATAGCCCCATGAGCGTTGTGATGTATTTTAAACCTACAGATTTCTCCACACTAGGTCACGTTCCACAAAGGCCAGCGGGGCCTGGAGTGGGGGACGTCTCCAGCTCCAACTGGATGATTTTCTTATTGCTCACACAAGCTGTACACATGTTAAAACACCAGCCTACAGTTTACTTGCTGCTTCACTCGTTCCTTTGTGTTTACTCCTTTACGCTTGGTAACTCTAATCCCATCAAGGTGCCAACGGTGGACAATCCTGCCGTCGCTCGCTCGAAAAGCCGGAGCGACTAGTAACCCAACCAAACAGTCTCCAGAATTAGAAGGTTCTCTCTAAAATAGTGTCTGTGGAATATGCTTTTTAAGTTCAATATATACACCGGTTTGACCTGAAGCTTTCTAGTCTTTCCGAACCACCTTCGCTTGCTTGAGCTCGGACGTTGGCATGGACTATCGTCCACAGGGCGTTCTTCTGGTAGTTGATGTTTCCGTAAGCCCGATGAAAACTTAAGTTGGTTTATCTTGTCTTGAAGTTCTGAGATGGTCGTCTTGATGCAGATAAACCGGTTCTGAAGTGTTGAATGGGCCGGTTCTTTGCATTCGGGGCGCCAACGGGCGAGACTGGTTCTTGTGCAGTGTTTGGCTTCTGTAGGAAAAATATTCTCTGGGCAAAGGACGTTTCATTCTCGTTATCAGTGGAGGTATTAGGTTGCTCTGGCCTGCCACATAACCCGGTCCTCCTGGTACAACTCTCTCCGTGTGTATCTTTCTACGTGTTGTAGCATACCCTGGGCGACGGTGGGCCGTCTACTGCTACTTGTGAGCAGCCCGCCTCCTAAGACTCAAGTAAGTTTCTAGTAATTGCTATAATGCTATCGCACGCAACAAAACGGGCTTCTAAAATGCTCGAATACGGCACGAGTTGCAGCGGGGCGCGTTGCAACTGGTGTCAGCCTGCCTCCTCTCTCCTGGCCCCAGGCCCTTAGGCTGATAGAACGAGGCATCCTGCTCGCTCAAAAGCGGGCCAACTGCTTTTCTGGAGGCCTCATCGTAAGCTTTTTCAGTTTAGTCCAGTTCTCGACGGCTATCGAATAGGATTGGGAACGGTTGTTACAGGCAAACAGTGAGGCTTCTCTAGCTTTTGTGACAACAGACCAGCTGGAGACTTGGAATAATCCCCAATAAAGGAAAGTGGTCAAGGAATATTAAAAATGATTGATACAGTCACATGCCAGTGAACACTGCATTTCTAGATATAAGGGTTGTCTTCTTGTCTGCTTCAAAGGGATGAAGTGGTCGCACTTCCTGCTTTTAATTTGTTTCCTACGACCTCGTATTTCTGCAGCAAATTCTAAATCAAATCCCGTCGCCCTCCCCGCTACCCCCCAAAGGTAATGGCCACTCAGAGGTGGCTGCCTCCGCTGCACACTCGCATGGACGTCCAGAAGTTCGTCGGTCTTGCACATTGCAGGCAACCTTACACGTGGATCAGCCTGTCCCGCCAAATCCCTAACGAATTTACTCAAGAAGGAAAAGCAACATGCGTGGGCGAGAGAAGGGCAATGATGCCGAAAGCCTCACCAAACACTTGGTGCAACAAGAGTCCTCGACCTTATTAAAGGACCATCGTGAGCTGTAAAATAGTCAAATACTTATACGAGCTCCCAAATAGCTAGGCTGCCCCCCCATTCCTCAAGCATCCCATCCCGAGCTGCTCAGCTGCCTCCGCGCAGGCAGAGGAACCGGCCCACATGCGAGCCCTCCTTTGCTAAGTGCACCAGCACCAAGTCTATAGGCAATTTGTGGGCAGTTGCTTAGCCGCTGGTAGGTAGCTGTCTCTTAACAACATCTGA
>CAJFCY010000326.1:0-18021 GCA_904066265.1 Eimeria zaria
CAGGGGGAAGGGGCCACCGAAGGGCCCTGAGGAGCCTCGGGCAGTGGGGGCGGCGGAGGTACGTCGCCAGCTGCGGGTTGCTGCTCACCGTCCTGCTGCGGATATGCGTTCTGAGTGGGAAAGGTTTTAACAGGGGGGAAGACTGCTTCTGGTTTTTTCGGTGCTGCAGCTGCTGCTGCAGGCCGTAGTTTGGGAGGACGTGGGGGGCGAAACAGCAGGAGCAACAGAGCTACAACAGGCAAGAGTAGAGCTAGATGAAACTGTAAAGGAGCTGGGAAAATGCTACTCTTTGAATCCCGCACAGGTAGGTCTGTTGTTGCGTGCGAGCTGGTCTGAGTCTCTTCTGCTGCTATAGATAAATCGGGGGCCCCGGGGCCCCCTCCCACCTGAGCTGGGCACACAACAGGTAGCCCTGTGAGTAGGGCCACCCCAACGGCCCCTAAATGAGAATAGAACATTTGTCACGAGCCTGCTGCTGCTCCTGATAGTCCTGATGCCCCTGCGGCTTCTGTGGCTCCTCCTCCTCCTCCTGCCCCGCTGGGTGCTGGAGAGGAGCCCCTGCTTCAGCCAACGCTTCAACTTGACTTGAATAACAGTATAAGAAATAAAAATTGCTGCAGAAATATATATTGAAATGGAGAACAACCCAACTGTACAGAATACAGGGGTAGGATGCTGCTTCATAGGGCTAACAACGCACGAGCCGTCAGAAGAGCCCGAGTCCGTCTTGGGGCTGGCTGGGTCAGAGTGCATACTGCTGCGGTGAAGCGGGCAGGAGAGAGAATAAAAATAAATATATATTTAAGATGTAAAGATTCTTATATAACCCTAATTTGTAGTGGAAGGATGTAACAACTTCAGCTGTACATATACAGCAGCCCCGGCATTAGGCTCCTTAGCTAGGTAACGGCCGGGTCTAAGCGGATCGCAACATAAATTTCTTTTTGTACAATATAACCCTTCAATTTAAATAAATCTTGCTTTAAAATTATGTTAGACTGGAGTTAATTCAGTGGGCTCGTTCTAGTTTAGTGTTATGGGCTGCACCATCTCACCCTGCTATATTGAACGGGGTTCATATATTTGTTTCATGTATCTCTTGCTGCGTGTGGGCGGGCTACTGACGGGCAAATACCCGTTTAACAATTCTCTACTGCATCAATGCATGCGTTGATGTCTGTATCAAAATGGGGCTCGTGCACTGTACCATGATTCACCTTGAGACTCTGTAACAAGAGTCCTTGGTTGTAACGAGAGTCCTTGATCTTATCAAAGGACTGTCGTGAGCTGCGAAAAGCCAAATACTTATAAGAAAAGAGTTCGTAAAAAGCAGCTGACCTCCTTTCCCTGACCTTAGGCAACTGTTGCGCTGCCGCTCGGCTGCCTAAGAACGGGGAGTTCGGCCTATGTTGCTGCGCACCTCGCTGCAACACGTGCATACGTGCTGCGCGGCAGCCCCAACTCTAGGCGCATCCAAGCCCCCTTTTTCTGCATGTACTAACTCAATAGGCAATTGCTTAATGTATCCTTCTCCGTTGGTAGGTAGACAACCCACGAGACAGTGCACACGTAGAACCCACGTCTCAACGTCTCAAATGTTGGCCCTCCAGGCTTAACTGCACGTAGGGCATGCTACATTGGTCTTATCAGAGGTGTAACGAGAGTCTATGATTTTATCACAGGACTATCGTGAACTGCGAAAAAGCCAAATACTTATAAGAAAAGAGTCCGTAAAAGCAGCTAACCTCCTTCCCCCGAGCTTAGGCAACCATAGCGCTGCAGCTCCGCTGCCTAATCACGGGGAGTTGGGGCTGCCCGGCATATGTTGCAGCGCATCTCGTTGCAACTCGTGTTGCACGGCAGCCCCAAATCTAGACACATCCAAGCCCCCTTTTTGCTGCATGTATTAACTCAATAGGCAGTTGTTTAATACTTCCTTCTGCGTTGGTCGGTAGTCTACTCACCAGTCTGTGTACACGTCTGAAGCGCACGTCTGAACGTCTCAACTGTTGGGCCGTGTACGGCGTGCACGGCCCGACTACAGGAAAGCATGCTACAGATAGTCTACGCACCAGTCGGTGTACACGTCTCGATTGCACGCAAGGCATGCTACACTTTAGGTATCAACACGGCTGCAGGTCGGTTGCCTGAGCAAGGGGGAAGGAGGCAGTTCAGCATGTGTTGCAGCGCAATTCGCTGCAACTCGTGCTGCACAGCAGCCCCGCATGTAAACACATCAAATCCCGCTTTTGCTGTGTACACTAACTCACTCCGTAATTGTAAAGCACTTCCTTGACCGTTAGTAGGTAGTCTGCCTACCACTCGGAGCACATGTCTCAATTGTAAGTAGGGCATGCTACAATCTTGAACAGTACTGTACCACGTTGTAGATGCAACTGACGCATACTCCTACTGGTGCGCAGCCTACCTACTGAAGGACAATTAAACGCCTACGAATTGCTTATCGAGTTAGTGCATGCAGCAAAAGTGGGCTTGCATGTATTTGTGCCTGCCGCGCAGCACGAGCTGCTGCGAGGTGCGCTGCAATTCGTGTCGGGCTGTCTTCTATCCCCAGAGTCAGTCAAGTCGCAGCGCACTGGATGTCCAAGGGCTGGGGAGGGAGGTTAGGTGCTTTGTGAAACCCTCAATCTTAGAATAATTTTGGGTTTTTGCATTTCACGACGGTCCTCTAATTAGATCGAGGACTCTCGTTACAAATACGGTCAAACTACTGCTTAAGCCCCCAAGAAGCAACTAATTTCTCCTACTCTTTGCATACGTCCTGCAGATAGCGACACAAAGGCCTGATTTTAACGAGAGTCCTCTATTCTTCCCGAGGATAATCGTGTGCTGCAAAAGAGTCAAGCATATTTACCAATCCCGACGAAAACAACGAAGCTCGCTTATCTGCACGCACTATCAATATGAGCAAATGTTCAGCACTAATGTGGCTCACAGAAAGCAGCCATCATGAAATTAGAGGTAGATATTTCAACTTCAGACAGCCGGTGCTGTATCTGCCTTCCCCTTTTCATCATGCAGCACACGCCCTCACGTATCTTGCTGCCCAGCACAGTTTGAGTGGAGAGTGTGGAGGGTTCCTGCTGCTACATCGAGGGCTTTTTTGGTGGCAGCATCGGTTTCTCCTACTACATTTTCCACCGCTGTGTATGTTGCTGCTGCGTCTCCTGCAGCTGCATTCTTTACTGCCCCGCATCCTGTTGCTAAATCGCTCGCTGTTTGAGTTCTTGCGATTTCGTTAGCAACTCATACTGCTTCTAAACCTAGAAACCAAGAATATGGCTCATGATTTACTGGATTTTGCATTCAGCCGTTTGCATGAACACCCCGAAAGTGTACATGGTGTTTTGTGACGAAGCTAAAGTTAGCGAGTGATGCGTTCGAGCCTACATATGTTTTTGACATTGCTTTCCTTAAGACCCCCTCATCTTGTTTGCTTTCGCTCAGTTGCTGTTTTCTTTGTTTGTTTGTCTCTTCTTATGCTTGCGCCGATGCCGTGGTGCTTTTCGTTTTTTGTAGACGGCTTCAGAGCCTCCTCAGCAGTTTGGGCAGCACCATTGCTTTTGCGTCAGGTGTGTCACGGATTCAGGATTGGTTTGAATGATGAAATGCCTACCGTAAAAGTAATGCCGACATATTTTTACACCCCACCAGATCGCATAAAGCTCCGCACGTTCTTGATATTTCTACTCCCTTTCCATGAAGCGCTGTGCGTACAAGGCGATTATTTGGTGCTTTTCCGAGTCTACAGCCTGCTGAGAAAGCATTACTCCTACTGCTGTGTCACTGGCATCGGTTGTTAGGAAAAGGAGTTTGTCGAAATCAGATAGTGCCAGTGCAGGGGACGATATGAGATGTTACATGAGGCTTTTTGCGGTTTCGTCTTCACTCTCCGTCCAAACAAGTTACTTGTCCCTTTTAAGTAGATTCGTTAGAGGGGCAACAATACGAGCGAATTCATGGATGAAGTTGCGCTAGTAGGAGGCGAGGCCGAGAAGCTTCTGTACCTCCGTTCTGATGTACAGAGGTAGGAGCCACATGCGAATCGCCTCTATCTTCGCTGCGTCCAGTTCGACTCCTGCTGCAGAGACACGGAAACCTAAAACGCTGATTGTTTTCACAAAAAACGAGCACTTCTGTGCTTTCACAAACCACAGCGTCTGGCGAAGCAGTTGCACAGCACGCCACACATGCTGTAAGTGTCCCTGTACATTGCGGTTGAACACAAGCACATCATCCATGTATATTTTCATCCATCCCACACTGACTGGTCAGAGAAAGTCGTGATTGAGCTGTCGCTGCAGTTCGGCCGGTGAATTGACGAGCCCAAAGGGCATACATGTGTACTCTAGTTTACGTGTACGGGTATGAAACGCAGTGTTGCTTTTTCCGTCCGGGTGTATTCGTATATGCAGAAACGCCTCAGCGCAGAGCACGCCGCAAATGCCGTAAGTGTTCTTGCACGTTGCGGTTGAGCACAAGCACATCATTCATGTATAGTATCGTCCATCGTTCATTGATTGGTCCCAGAAAGTCGTGGTTGACCTGTCGCTGCAGTTCTGCAGGTGCATTTACGATCCCAAAAGGGCAAACGTGTATACTCTAGTTTACGTGTGCGGGTGTGAGACGCAGTCTTGTGCCTGCCATCTGGATGTATTGGGATCTGCAAAAACGCCTCAGCGAAATCAAATGATGAATATGCTGCCGAAACCTGGAAACTTTGGAGAAGTTCGTGGATCCTGGGCATCGGAAACTTCTGTTCCACCGTGAGTTTGTTGAGTGGTTTGAAGTCGACGCACATGCACCACCTTCGGTCGTTTTTCTTTGCCAACACCGGGTTATTTTGGTGTTTGAACCTTGTCTTTTCTTAAAAATTCATTTGCTTGCCGCACAATTTCCCCCTCAAGTTGAGGGGGTCGTTGGTACCTTGGAACAAAGCTTGGGGCTGCTCCAGGGATGAGTTCGATGCGGTGCATTGAGCGTGTAGCGGGTAGCCGGCCCGCCGGTAACTCTTTGATATTTAGTACATATGAGAAATCTTCCTTCAGTTGTGCACACAACTGCTTTTCCGCAGGTGTTAACTGCATCGAATCCCCCAAAACTGCGATCTTAGTAAGGCCATCACGAAGGAGTGCAAGCATTTCTCCATCGCATCCTGCAGCGCCTCTGCGCTGCGTTGGAGCCTCATTGCTCCGCTTTCCGTGAGACACTGCCTCGACTCCTCCCACAGTTGAGGACATAAAGCCCGTTGGAAGTGCTCAGAGGTGTATGGTTTACTCTCTCGGCATTTCGTGGCACAAAGACCTCAACAGTGTCGTCAAGGGGGGGCATCTGCGCTCTCCACCCACGGCATGCCTAGAATTACCTCGTGGTGAACTGGAGAAGAGTAAAAGTCCCGCACCATGTCAGTATGACCCACTTGGAACTTACGGTCACATTTGACACCCATTAGTTTGCCGATTCTGCTGTTATGCCTGCCATCGGCGAAGCATAATCGCAGATATTGCGCCAACGAATGAACAGTCAGATTGCACCTCCGTGTCATGGCTTCCGATAGAATGTCCACTTCGCATTCTGTGTCAAGTAGCATAAGCAGCCCCTGACCGTTAATACGAAGTTGTATAAGCACTGGGTTGACCCGAGGGGGACCTGCTGGTGCTCCTATCACCCGTCACTGCGCCGCACGTCGAGCGGGGGCCCGAGTGTTCTCATCTTCCCTTTGTTTGTTCCCTTGACGCCACTGCTCAATGTCTGACTTCTCCAGCTCCTTTGAGCTTTTCATTCGTCTGCAATAGCGAAATATATGAACTTTTTGTTGCAAAAAGAGCAGATACGCCGCCCAGTATGCGCTCCCGGCTTTCTGAGTGCAGAATTCACTGCCTGTTGCTGCCTACCGCTTCTGGTCCCCTTCGGAGTTGGTATGGTATTCACAGTCCCAGTATCCGTATGTTCCAAACCTGAATTGTTTCCAGAGCTGCCGAAATTGCATTCCTTCTTTCTTTTATGCGGAGATATTCCATCATCTGAGCAAGCTCGACATTATCACCCTAAAGTTCCCTCTCTGCAGCCCAGCCGATTAAAGATTGCCTCTCTCCTAGAGATAGGCCTGCGATGAACCAATTATACAGAAGCTCTTAGTATCCAACTGGGCTTCTTGTCACCACTGCCTCATATTATAGACCGTCCTATCAACGCCGTTCACTGCTTTACTTTCCTCTTTTCTCCTACGGCCTGTTCCCTTGCAGACCGGGGAATAAACCTGCTGTAACTCCTTGTGGAGGGCCTGAATAGTCCTGTTGTGGTCCGGCAATGTGGAGCCTTTGGCTAGGTGTAGCCACCATCGTCGTGCGTCTCCTTCTGATGAATAAGATGCCACTGGTAATTGTAATTCTTCGGGTGCGTTTTGGAGGCACAGATACCAGTCGACGGAAGCTAGGAACTCCTCCACTGCCTCCGCATCGCGGTGTCCGCCATACCTGGTTGATTGGCAGAGTCGGAAGCATTCTTCAGGAAATGGTTTTGCTGGAAATGAACTTCCCTCAGGGTAAGATGCAGAAAGCGGATTTATTGCTGCTGGGCGACACTTCCAACCGTTTGTAGCCTCCCCACACGGGGGTAGGGCATGCTACAGGTCGTCTGCACACCAGTCGGAATACACGTCTCATCTGCATCATGCTTCAATGCACTTTGGCAGGTGCATTCGCAGTGCAAAATGAAGGGCAAATGCACACTACAAGATGTGTGAATGCAGTGATGCGCCTGTAGTAGGGATGTACTGATATCTGAAAAACACATCGGCAACCCGAAACGGTGAAAAGACTGTTAACTCCTGCCAGCGATTAAGTATCTCGACCATCCAGCACGTAGGAAACCTTATCTTTTATTTTGGTGGCGGGCTTCAATTCGGCACATGCCCTGTCCTTCTTCTTCGCCAGCACCGGTTTTTGGCCAACTCTCCTGCTTGACCATTGTGTCTTTTATTAGCTGTTTGTCTGTTTGCCACTCGAGTTCCTCAATGATGAAGCAGTCGCCTGTACCTCAGGAATAAAATTTGGGGCTAACCAGCAGATGAGTTTGATGCGGTACGTTGGGCGTCCAGCGGCTGGTTGACCCGCTTGAAGTTCCTTAGTTTGTAGATATGAAAACTGCCCTTTTGCTTGTACGACTTTTCTACTGCCCGGTGTGGAGAGCAGGGGACACCGGCCTTCCTGACAGGTAGTATATCACCCCACAGTGTCGTATTCCACCCAGGTTTTACACATGCGTATTCCCCGCTTCATACTGGGTGTGCTGTTACTTCTCCTGCGGTAGCGAGTCGTCCGCTCTAGAGCTTCAAGACAGCTCGCCGTATACACCGGCGCGCCAGCCAAAGCAGAACCAGCACTAGTGTGCTCTCTATCTTCGCGCATATCTCCATTTCGTGTTAACGGGCGGCAGTGTACACCCAATCCTACTGAGGGCCATCGAACTCTATACTAGTTGCTGGCTAGATGTTGAAAGGGCGAGCCACTACTATTGGTGTTGAGACATCACGGCTAAGAATTCACCAAAGCCGTAGCAGTCCACCTCAGCAAACCGATAAAAGGATCAGTGTTGAGATCCAAGCTCGTGGTGAGCGCAGATCTCGCACCAAACAGCATATAACGGCGGTGCACTTGTCGGTGGTTTCGCTTGCTGCAGAAAAGCATGCCCACCCCTCAAGCGCTAAGTTCCCCTAAAGCTCCAGTTTGTCCACATTTTATGCCTACAGCAACAAGAGCTACAAGATGTCGGTTCTCAAATGAATGCCTCCGCTACTACTGATTATGCTGCTTCCAATGCTAACTCCAACCGTGTTCGTGCTGCTGTTATCGTCGTCCTTCCGTCGAAGCCGTCAATGCTGCTGTGTTTTCCATGGAGTCATCCCTCGCCAACAGGTCTTCGGAAGACTTTAGAAAAAAGGCCTCTGCAGCTGAGTATTGTTTTGCCGTATTAACGTCGTGCGTGTTTGCCACCGTGTAAGTGGAATCAAAGCACCTATTAAGCCTTCCTCACCCCATCTGGATGCCTTAAGCACACTGGCCTATTCCGTGAAACAATTGAGACGGCCGGCCCTAGATCCTACTCGCTACAGAGTAAAATCTAGCCGATAGGATGGGAATTGTCCGGCTACTCTCTGCGTTCGTATAGTGCAGATGAGTTGTGTTCTGTAGCTACTCCTATATTTTATTTGCCTCCTCCCTTTTCTGCATCTTTTAGTCGTTGTAGAAGTTCGCGGTCTTCAGCTGTGATTGCATCTGGCAGAACGACCTGAAAACCAGAGCGAAGGAACAAAATGGCACGACGCTGATGCAGGTATCCTTCGAGATAAGACGAAGTCTGTTGACGACGAAATCGATGTACTCTCATACAAGAAACCGAAGTTTTCGCTCCAATACACGCCGCTTACCCTTAGCGTGACGATATGGTCGCCTCTTTCCCCGGAAGGTTCGTCACATCTCATTGCGCCTCTGCCTCTAATGACCAGCTTTTGGCCGGATCGGGAAAGAGGAGGTACTTCTACCTCTTCAGTGCCATCTACTGTCTCCACAGTCTGTTCCATTCATGGCAGCATACACAAAAATAGAACCTACCCCGTGAACACGAGCATACAAAGACCAGCTGGGAACGGACGGGGAACAGCTGAGCTCACGAGTTTGCAGCCGTTGACTGCATCGCGCAGTCAATGGTTGACTGCTTTTGTAAGAGGAACAGCAGGCACAGGAAGGGGAAAAGCCACATCATATTCAGCTCACGAGCTTGCAACCATTGACTGCATCGCGTAAAGAAATCCTCTCTTCGCTAAGCACATCCGCACCCTCCCTTGAGAAGTGATCATGCTTCTCGACGTTTACGGATATATATCTGATGACAGCGGTAGCACAAAGGTTATTCACAAGTGAAACAAATAATTTCCGCTTTAACCCTCAACCCTCACGAGCAAATGGCCTGTGCATCTCGAGGGTACGTGCCCTGAAATGTTTATTTGAGGCAGCAAATAGGGGCTGCACTTCAAGAAAGCAAAACGTATATGGCATGAGCCGATGCGTAATGCACAGCTTTTCGCACAGAGATACTTACAGATCACCGGGGCGCCCTCCATCTGCACTCTTGCTTCCTTCGCCGTCAACGCGTAACAGAGACCCGTCTAACACTCCAGCAGGTATGTTGACCTGACAATGTAAGCCAAAATTTTCAGACAAGTGGGATTAAAATTTGGCGAATGGCGCTGGCACTGTTGATGAAAAGCACAAAGGACAACCGAAGCGAATGGACAAAGAACAACAACCGGGTCTTACCGTAGCAGCCTATATTGTCACTAATCAGCAGTGTTACCACCACACAACAGCATAACAAGGGGCAACAATATCACCAGCAAAACAGAAAGCATTACCGCCAGCAGTTATAGTGCAGCTGTCATGTACCGTGAGAGTAACATCATCCGGAGTGCAGCAACATTACTTGCATCGCCAGCATCTCTAGACCCAACGACGACAAAAACAGTAGCATCACCAGCGTTCGGATCAACGAAGCAACAACGTAGCAGCAGCAAGAGCAGCATTTTCAATATGAACACCACCAAAAAAGCAAGAACACCAACATCAATGTCTCAATTATCAGCAGCAAATTCCACTGCAATAATAAGGTGGAACACTCTTACCTTAATGGACACCTCTTTGCTTATCAAGCCTTCATCTCCACAGGAGTTGCATGGAGGATGACCAGATTCTCCCGTCCCGCCGCACGCTGAGCAGCTTATCGATGTAGAGACAAAACCGAAGGAGGACCGCCTCGTCTGTACACACATAACGGATAACGACGACAGAACGACAAAGGCATCCAAGTTGTAAAGAAGCAGCAATACTACTAAAATGTTCAATCCGTGGACCTCCGCAGCGCAGGCAATCTGCAGCAGCATCAACGTCTGTGCAGACGGCTGTGCGCATCCAAGACAAAAACACTGGAGATTGAATATACGCATTTAAGAGTATCAAGATCCGTTAAGCTGGAGCCACTACTTAGAAACTTCAGCAAAATGGTGTTGGCCTGATACTCGGGTGTGCGCGCATGCAAATGCAAGCTTGTGCGGGCGAACATCCATGCATGTATGTGCAAATAACAACATATGTTCTTGCGCCAGTGTGAACCAGTGTGCATATGCCTAAGTGTGTCAGCTTCTGAACACAGAGAAGCAGTCGAAGCACAAGGAAGACGCATTATATGATGGCAATTTCTACTCCGCAAGATCTAAATATGATGTGCAGCCCAGCCATAATCAGCTACAGTGTCCCGGATTGCAGATTGTTATGCGTGTAAGAGTGCGGGCATCTGGCAAGCAGCCTTCTGCTGCACTGTTTTTTTATGCAGAAGTGATGTATACACATCATCTCACCTCCGTCTGCATCCCTCGGCCTTCACACGCTCGGCAGGCAGATGCTTTCAATGACTTGCGATCTTTCAAGCTTGCGCAGGCGTCGCACGGTTCGTCTCGTTGCACCTTCACAGGCAGGGATGACGCCCCCCTAAGCGCTGCTTCTACGAATCCGAGAGTGATTCTGCTCTCTACGTCTGCACCTCGTTGAAGCCGTGATGCATGACGACGTCCTGTAACGGCGGCGAAGGGGCTGTTGCCCCCTAAAAAGTGAGGACCAAACAGGGCAGAAAACAAGCTCGAAGCGCCTCGCGTCCTGTTTTCTACTTCCTGCTCCTCCTCTTGATCTAATGGTGTTATAGCCTCCTGTCTCGTGGTTTCTTCGTGGGAACTGGAAGAAAGCTGCGCAGGTAGCAGCTGTTGTAGCAAGACGTAGAGAGGCTCTGGAACATAGCCCCCCTCATCGTATGCAGCACGTTCTTTGGGATTTTGTAGTGTTGCTGAGACTTCCTGCAGGAGGGATGCCACAAAGGTGTCTAACGGGGGTGTTTCTACACCCGAGAATTGCTCGTGCTGCTGTTTCTGCAACTCTTTGACGCGAGCAGCAACCGCATCAGCAGAAGCATCACGGTTGACTCCCATCAACCGATACAGGTCAACATCTGTCTGCGGGCGGGATTCCTGCTGAGCCGGTTGTTCACACTTCTTCGGCCCTCTTCTGAATCGCTCAAAGAATGAGGGAAGTGAGTCGAGGGAGCTGCTGGAGCCTCGCCCTCTAGCCACCTGCCGGATCCCTCCTAAACGGAAGACAAATGCGCATGCGCTGGGCTCTCTGCGTAATCCAGAAGCTAACAGAGACCCAGAAAAGTACAAAATAAAGAGTACCGGAGTAAGAAACAAAGGAAGGCGTCGAACCACAGGCCCCCAGGCCGAGAGCCAAATATGTTGATTTAGACCGTTCATCGTGGCGGCATATCGGCGGAAGAGATAAAAGGATCCCAAATCTAAGAATTGGAGTTCAGCCGTAAAACTCTGGAATGTATTAATACCAACATTAATTGCGGGCTCCTCCCTACTTTCGGTGTAGGCGACCGGAAAGGAACACAGAAGTTGGCGACGCTTGCTCGAATGGTGGCCAGACACAGGGATAACCCCGGCTTGTTTATGCTATTGCTTAATGAGGTTCGGCCTGGGTATTCGTCTAGTTAGACCTGCAGAGGGAATTCAGCGTTGTCTGGCGCGGTTCTGTAGGGGCTTCCTGAGCCATATGTTAAGTATTTTGCAGATTTGTTCACTGGACACACGAAGAAGTCAAGTGGTACCTTGAACAAAGCTAATTCGGCCCTCTATTGTTCTGAATTGTCTTTGATTTGAGATGGTCCTAAACAGGAAGGGTTTCTACCCTGTCCCTGGTGCGCCCGTCTTGCATGGGAACAGGGCTCCTTCTGTAGTACAAGACACGTTGTTATAGTGGTTCCGTTGCTGAATATTTTCTGCAAATACGGAGTATACTTACAATGCGATTTGTAACTTACAATGCGGTTTGTTTAAGCGCCCTCTCTAATCGGTGGCTTAATACACGATATGAATATCCGCGCTCAGCACACTATCGAAGGACGGGACTGAGCCCTACTGCTCAACCAGTTCGTTCGAAGTATTTCCTGCTTCAGCATTATACGTAATCTATAAAACACCTTTAAGCCTACATATTTATCACTTTCACGAAACGCTTGTATCGATCGGTCTTGGTTATGTTCCCGTGGTACTATGGCCATGCGTAGCCTAGCTTGTTCTGTGCCACCTTGGTACAAGTATTCCTGCGAGTGCATGCACGCTGGCTAATGCGGGCCAGGTAAGCGTTTAGCAAAAGTCCACAGTGTGGTCGTGCGCAGCAAAGAGGGCTTGTTGATGTTGGAATGTAGACGTGATGTTTTAGCATCCTCTCGGCACCAGGATTGTTTGGACTTAACAAAGGACAGTCGTGAGCTGCAACAGACTCAAATACTCCAGATAACACTTAGCAAGAAATAACTAACCTCCCTGTAAATCCGAATGATTCCTGGACGAGATGGCCCAAGGGCTGTAGCTGGTGAATGACGAAGCGGCCTAATATAAGTCACAGCTTGTACCATGCTCTAGATGAGAATGAGGGACGTAGTCCTACATTTGTGCAACATGCCTACCAAAGGCCAAGCAGGTGCCTAGTAATTGCTTATAGCGTTGGCGCATGCAGCAAATGGGGCGCGTTGCAGCTGGGTCACCTCTCCGCGAGCCAAGGCAACCGGGCCGCAGCGCACTGGCCGCCTAAGCGATGGGGAACAAGGTCAGCTGCGTTGGGGAACTCTTATACATATGCGACTCTTTTGCATACTTACTCTAATAATTAGGTCGAGGACTCGCGCTGCACAATGCACATTGCTGTGGTAGTGCTGCAAGGCAGCTCATATGCAAACACAAGTAATACACCTTATTTGGTGCACTTATTAAAACTGAAGAAAATTGCTTAACAATTACGTTGCCGTAGACATTGCTGCATTTGCCCCTTATCTCTTCCAAAAGGCACACGTCCTCGCACGTGTAACGAGAGTCCTTGATCTTGTTCAGAGGACTAACGTGAGCTGCGAAAAAGCCAAATACTTATTAAGAGGGACTCCGTAAAAGCATCTAATCTCCTTCCCCAGCCTTTAGGCATCCATACCGCTGCCGCTCGGGTGTCTACACACGGGGAGAGGGGGCAGCGCAACACGTGTTGCAGCGCACCTCGCCGCAACTCAGGCTGCGCGGCAGCCCCACATGTAACCGCGTCGAAGCCCCCTTTTGCTGCATGCACTAACTCAATAGGCAATTGTTGAACAAACTCAATAAGCAATTGCTGAACACTTCCCTCTCCGTTAGTAGGTTGTCTGCGCACCAGTCAGAGGAGACGTCTCAACGGCACATAGGGTGTAGCATGCACTACGGGCGGTTGAGACGTGCCCTACGTGCAGTTGAGCCATGCACACCAACTGGTGCGCAGGCTATCTACCAACGGAGAAGGAAGTGTTCAACAATTGCCTATTGAGTCAGTGCATGTGCACCGAGAGTCCTTGATCTTATAGAAGGACTATCGTAAGCTGCGAAAAAGACAAATACTTATAAGAAAAGAGTCCGTAAAAGCAGCTAACCTCCTTCCCCCGAGCGTAGGCAACCATAGCGCTGCAGCTCCGCTGCCTAATCACGGGGAGTTGGGGCTGCCCGGCATATGTTGCAGCGCATCTCGTTGCAACTCGTGCCGCACGGCAGCCCCAAATCTAGGCACATCCAAGCCCCCTTTTTGCTGCATGTATTAACTCAATAGGCAGTTGTTTAATACTTCCTTCTGCGTTGGTAGGTAGTGTACTCGCCAGTCTGTGTAGACGTCTGAAGCGCACGTCTGAACGTCTCAACTGTTGGGCCATGCACGGAGTGCACGGCTCGACTCCAGGAAAGCATGCTACAGCATGCAGCAAAAGAGGGATTGGATGTATCTAGGGATGGGGCTGCCGTGCAGCACGAGTTGCAGCGAGGTGCGCTGCAACACATGCCGGGCCGCCCCACCTCCCTGTGCGAAGGCAGCCGAGCGGCAGCATTATGGTTGCCTCAGTTCTGGGGAAGGAGGTCAGCTGCGTTTACGAACTCTTTTCTTATAAGTATTTTTTGACCTTTTCGCAGTTCACGATAGCCCTTTGATAAAATCAAGGACTCTCGTTACACAGGACATATTACAGCACGCGCTGGGCTGAACTCCTCTACCAGTGCGTAGGCAGCCGAGTTGCACCTCTATGGATGCCTGAGGGCTGGGGAAGGAGGTCAGCTGCTTCTGTGAACTCTCCTATTAAAAGGAGTTGACTTTATTCGCAGCTCACGACTGTCCTCTGATAAGATCAAGGACTCTCGTTACAGCTCCAGGTTGTCTCGGCCCAGAAGCGTTCACGTATTAGTTCCTTCACCACCCCCCAATTACTCATTTCAACAGTTTTCCGTAGGTGTGTCCATTACAGTAAGGCAGGGCGTGATAGGTAATTGTGAATTTGCTACCGTATTGCGTCGACCCTATTCTCATGCTGGTAAAACCTTGTTCAGTTTGTACCAGGAGAGCTTGCACTGTGCTTCCGCCTTCGTGCCTCACGGGTAGTGGCTTCAATGGGGCTCTCTATAACCTGGGCTTCTCCACGGCACCCTTAATTGCCTCCATCAGAGCCGCCAAGCTCTCCAAAGCAAGGTAGTGAAAAGCTGTTGTGTTAGCCGCTTCAATAGGGGGAGGCGCAGCAGTTGGTGGTGGTTCTCTACGCCAGTGCTACAGGTATGGCTCATTCGGCGTCGGCGTATGAAGACGGTGATTCACAGGTTGCTCGCCGGGGAGTCGATGTGTGGACACTGCCAGAGCCGTGAGTTCGGCCGCACCTGCGACCCCCGTTAAGTAGAAGCATCCCTTGCAGGTCTGCCTAGATATATACTGCGAAATATATATACATTCTCCTTTTTGTTTTTATGATGATCTAGGCGCTATGCTTAGAAGAAAATACGGTGGAACAGCACCCCAAACATAATGCGCTAGCAGAGTCGCTGCTGTCACTACGTCAAGACACTGCTGCCACTACAATATAGACTGGTGCATCTCTTGGCCAGGTGTATTCCTATAAATAATGTTAAAGCATTCTAAAAATACCACAATTAAACCGTGTAACAGATTCCAATCCCTCTATGAATCTGTCCCCCCTCTTGCCCCCCAGAGTGGGTCAGCTAAGCAACAAACCCGAAGGCCCAGACAGGCTGTTTGAAAATAAGGCCAGCAGAGTACACCCGTACTAGGGTGGCCTTATTTTGTGCCTAAGTGACCTGGTTTATTACTAATATTATATTGTGATCTATTCATGGAATAGGCTACTAGAGGTTCTATGGGAAAACCATTGAAGTTACTATGCACTACAGGGTGCCCCCTTCGGACGAGCAGAGTCAACAATCAAGAAACTGTTTTCTGCCGGGAGGCAAGATACTCAGGGAGAATGTTTGAATTACCAAGTTATTTATACTGCTGTGTAGTAAAACGCAATGAAGTATACTAGGAAGACTTGGAATATTACCTTTTACCTTTTCCGTATCGGGAATCCCTTGCTTGCTTCAACACTACAAGGGGACGCTCCAACTTTCACCCATCCTGTTTTTTTCAAGGGCTAAAGTGGCAAATCGAGTGTTTTACGTTCGTATACTATTTCCTGTACGTTATTTGACTTGAAACTCTTGATTTCACTGAGGCGATTTCAACAATTCTGCGCAAATTTTGCAGATGCTTTCCGTGGATCCTACTTCGAATGTAGTTGTCGCTCTACTGGAAAATTCATGCTTAGATGAGCTCCACAAGTGCCCCGCAGCATTTTTTAAAGTGCTTCATATTTTTAGGTTTTTCCCTGTCTCCAGGGGGCGCAGGCAGTTGCAGGACGTTTTGTGAGCGATGAACAGCGATTCTGTGGATTACAGCAGCCCGGTGTATATTGGCGGAGGTTCGAGTGAGCGTGCCTTCACTGCGGGTGACGATTTTTATTTCATTTCTAGGCGCTCAGCAGTGTCACTCTGTAACACCCAGAGTTGCCGCGTGGGTTACACAGCCGCCTTATTAAGTCTTTTAGCCACAGGTTTTTATATATGGCATGGATTCTGGTGCATGCGAAGGCTGGGGTTTGCTCCAGCGGTGGATAGCGGTCTCCATGGACGCATGCTGTCTTTGGCAGAAGCTGGTTCATTCAGGAGATGCCTCGAAGACAGCAGCGAGTGGGGTAGTGGCGTCTTACCCACTTCGCCACTGGCCGTAAGATCTCCAGTTCAGCAGCTGCATGGCAGTGTCCTTACGATATATTCACTTCAAGAAGATAACTTTAGTGAGGACACCAACCGCGATTCCTCTCCGAAACAAACAGTAGGTGTACGGGAGCAGCTTGCCCCGTTGGAACAAACTGTGGTTAAAGGCCTGCAGCATGCCAAGCTGAGGGAAACTGTGGAGACAGGAGAGCGGCATGCCACGGTGAAGCAAACTGTGGAGGGATCGGGGAAGCATACTGCCCCCAAGGCGGATCCAGTTCCTTTACCGGTGATCAGCGCGTTGCATAGTACTCCAGACGAGGCAGCACTACGACGCCTTCAGGAGGCCCTACAGATACGTGCCTCAGAGGCAAAAAATCTGACGAAGGATGACATGAAGCTATTAAGAGAAGCACGGGGAAAGCTCGAATACATGCTCGAAAGCAGATCCAGCCTTGCTACTGCCTTGCGGAAAAAAATGGAAAAACAAAGGCGTTTGAGCACCTATGTGTTGAACATGAAGAGCACCAACGAACAATCAGGCGGAAAGCTAGGGAGGCTCAGGCAGTTTGTCGACATGGTTGTTTCAAGTCAACTAAAACAAAGAATCGACAAAACCAACTCACGAATTTCTGATATTCAGAAGGATCTAGGGTTTTTTCGGATGAAATTAAACGAATTGCTTTCGCAGAAGCAGCAGAGAGCTCTCTCTCTTCGCTTAGCTGCTAGGAGACGTCAAAGCGGACAAGCCATCACAGCGAAAGAAGCAAATGCACTGAGCATAGCCAAGCTAGTAATGAACGGATTTCGAAAAAGAAATTGTTTGCTAAGCCCAACCGAGGGTACAGAGGTTTTAAAGATGGGTTTTGAGCTTTCTGCGGATGTGAATAATGCAGTATTAGTCCTTTCAAACCTTATGGAGAAAGTGAGAAGTGATAGTGGATGTGGTGGTTGTCCGAGTTGCATTCAGTTGAAGGAATATCTACCAAGGTGCTCTGCACTCCAGAAGGAAGCGGCTATGTTTGCTTTGCAGCTGAGGTCTGTTACGATGACGTCCGCCCCAGAGATGCTAAAGGGCATTCTTATGAATATAGAAGGAGGAGCTCTACAGCTGCGCAGGAAATTAGACGTGGCTACTCAGCTTTTACTGAGCAGCCCATGTTAGGGCGATGTAACTGCTTGGACATATCGTTTCAGGCTCCTATTTTTGAGTATTTCCCGAATTGCATATTGCGATGATAAGACCAGCCCACATTGCCGGGAAACAGGCGGGAGGCTCTCATGTAGGCGCACCGCTTTTTATGCTTGGTCCTTTTAACTTGGTGGGTGCTTTTATGCCTGAATGCCTGATAAGCTTTCCTTGGACCTTTGTTTGCGGTGCACGCAATGTAGGCTTTTGTCTCTTGACGCCAAGCTTTTCTGTAGTGTGTGCTCTGGCAATGTTTCCCTGTGCAGTTGCTGCAGCGCCCTGCCTATGCATGGGTTGCCTTGATTGTATCTGTAGTGTAGCAACTGCTGCTGCATTTGCTTGCATATAGGTGCTAGCAGCTCATTGTTATCGCAGCCCATCCGACTGCTGCTGGCGTTAAGTGGCAAAACCATGCGTTTTTATATGGTTTTCTTCGCCACTTTTCATCGCAGAACTATGAAACTTTTCTGTCATTATTGTACAGAGAGGCCCTGCAATTAAAAGAAGTGATAGGGCGCCAATCCAAAGAAAAAGACTTTTTTACTTTCATTAGATAATGTTTAGGTGCAACAGTGATTCGAGATCCTTCATGCCTCTTCTAAAGCTA
>CAJFCY010000327.1:0-17984 GCA_904066265.1 Eimeria zaria
CCTTTTGGGTCACCTTGATGCTCCCCCGTCACCTCCATTTTCTCATCGCTGGTCGTACTCGCTCCCATGTCGCTAACCTTCGCCGCCTCTGACGTGTTTGCGACTTCGGAGACCACCGCACAGCTAGCGCTATTTACGGAGCGGTCCTTCGGCCGCTCCTTCTCCCCCCCCGGCTGAGAGCCCGGTGGCGAGTTACCCAAAGCCGTCCTCTGCTTGGAATTGGGCCCTACTGAGGGAGTGGCACGCTGTGCCCTCCGCTGATGACGACGCCAGGCCCTAAGGAGAGCTGGGCAATTCTGTAAGTTGTCCACAGGTTCCCAAGTGGCTCGATCCTCCGGAGAGCCTCTCCACTTTACCAGATACTGCGCCGATGAACCAGTACCCCGCTGGTCCATAATGTAATCCACCTCGTATACGTCAGTTGGGCGACCTGCTGCATCAGCGACTGGAAGCCAACCGACTGCTGCTTCTTTAGAAGTCATGCTGGGATCTCGAGGACGATCTGGAACGAGTTGCGACACATGGAAGACGTTGTGGCACGTATACGTGGGAGGAAGTGCCACTCGATAAGCCACCTGTCCGATCTTCGCTTCAATGGGAAAGGGACCGCGGAAACGAGGCTCGAACTTGGGACATTGATTAACGCCCGGTAAGTTACGACTGCTAATCCACACTAAGTCCCCAGGAGAGTAGGAGACGTCTCGCCGATGTGAGTCCGCGTACTTCTTTTGCTGCCATTTAGCTTTCATAATATGCGTTTGGGCTCTATCACATAGCTGTCGAAAGATCTTGGTCATAGGAGGGGTGACAGTGGGGGCGAGGGCTCCGACAACATCAAGGTCTGCGGCGGTGAGGGGATTCTCACCGATCATGACCTCGAAGGGGCTAAGTTCGGTGGAGGAATGACTCGTAGTATTATAGGCTAGCTCCAGCGCCGGTAGGAGCCGCTCCCACTCTCTCTCGTCGGTTTGAATATATGTGCGCAGCATCTGTTCTAGCGTACGGTTAGTACGCTCCGTTTGACCATCCGTCTGGGGATGGTACGCCGAGGACATGGCGCGCTTGATGTTGAAGCGAAGACACAACTGCAACCACAAAGCCGATTGGAAGCGAGGGTCCCTGTCGGAGATGAGGACGTCTGGAAATCCGTGGTAGCGGATCAGACGATCTGCTAGCAGCTCCACTGTGTCCAAGGTCGTCGCCGTCTTCTTGGTGGGGACGAAGTGGGCCATCTTGCTAAGGGTGTCTACTAGGACGAGGATGCAGTCGTGACCGCGAGGGGTGGGGTTTTTTTTGATCGTTTGTCCGTTTGTTCGTTATCTACGTATTCCCGCGAAGTTTCTACTCGATTACGGATTTCCAGGTCGATTTCCCGGAACAGCCCCCAAATGTAGCGCTGACCCCTATCAGGCTACGTATTCTCCCTAGCACGTAGTACCGTAGACCGAAAATTGATGTTGGTTAAAGGAAAGTTTAGGTTTATGTTCCGATTCGAGGGATTTTCCTAAGAAAAACTCTCCAACGAACCGTTCCCCGCAGGATCCCTCGAGGGATCCTGCGCCTATCCCTTGCACCCTCCGGAGAGAGACCTAGACCCGCGTGCAGCGGCCCTGAGTCTACGGCTGCTGGCGGTCGCGGCCGTCAGTGAGTGCGTGGCTGCTTATCTAGCTACTGTTCCCTATGTTTCTGCCTAATTTCCTGAATAAACTACTTTTAAACTAATTATTTCTCGTGTCCTCTACCCTGGCTAGTGACAGGTAGTGGCGGCCCGACAGCCGGCACTACACTGACCGTCGCTGAACCAGCGAAACGGAATGAGGCCTTTGTCTTTCTGTTTGCGCTATCGCTCAAGCCTCAATATTATACAGTTGGAATATTGCTGGTGAATCGTCCAGATTGAGCATATTGTTTTAAAGCGTACAGCACGGGGCCTTTAACATACATTTGCAACAATGCCGGCTCTACGTCTTCTCACGGTCGTAAGTGCCTCGTTGCTCCTCCTAGCAAACGCCGAAGACAACCCCGTTGAAACGCCAGTACCAACGACAAAGTACAAGGTCACGCTTGGTACGTTAGCTAATGCGATCAGCCGGATGTTTGTAATGCTGTGGTGCCTGTAAAACTCGCTTCGCAAACTACTAGGGCAAGAAGAGTTCCATTTGTCTGTGTAAATTTTATTGATTCAGAAAAATGTTTTCTAGGCAATTTAAGTTTCTACCTTAGGTAGTGTGCTGCCCCAAATGCTGCAGAAACCGAGCAGGCATGCCTCTCCGAGATTAACGATGCTCGTAAGGATGCTGGTCTCAGCGAATTTGCTGCTGCAGCCCAAGAAGCCCCAGAAAGTACAAGGCTACCTGCAGCCGATGACGAGTCAGCAAAAATGGACACTTGGGTTTGGAAGCCTGTTTGTGAAGTCTTGATACCAGTAGGTTGCTCTATTCTCCCGTGCCCTCCGTAGGAAGTACCCCAGCACCTTTAAATTATTACGGGGTGATTCTCTTTCTTGGTGCTTTCAGGGAGAAAAGACCAGTTTGAGTGCAGCAGGAGTAACTGGAAAGGCATTCCCGAACGGGACATATGCATTCCAGGTCGTCGATGAAAACACGGCCAGCTGCACTGCCGTAGTGGATAACTGGAAGAAAGCCTACACCAACTTCGATGAATTGCCTCCACCCTACACGGAAGATAATGAGTTGTACAAAAAACAGGACAATGTGTCTCTCGTGGCCATCTACAACCCCAATGACAAGGCTACTGCAGACTGCCGGGTCGTCACCTGCACTAAAACAGTCACGACCTCCAACCAAGCAGCAGCTAGCGCGGGCACGGGAGACAGCCAAACAGCAAAAACAGAAACCACAGGTGGCTCTGCTTTGATATGTTTGACGACGCCTGACGCTCTTTCCACTAACACTGGCGCTGGCCCATTCACGTGAGTCATTTGGAGTCACCATTTCCTTTCTGCTTCGTTTTGCGTCCCTCACACGGTTGTTCTTCCTTTTGTCGGTTTGCGTTCTGCAGAGAGGAACAGTGGGGGAAGATCGTCAGCTCTATCAAAGGATCTGCTTCGGTTGCCTTCCCCAGTTTAGTCGGCGTTGCAGCAGCAGTCCTGGGCCTGTTAGCACTGATTTGAGGCTGTGATACGGTTGAATGGTCACTGACGTCCAGGATGTATCTGACAATTGAATACAGTCTTGGCGCAAGCATATTCAGGGAGCCTGGCGATCCGCTCATGTGGGGTCATCTTGCAGTAGACGCCGATGCAATATACCTAGGACCTAAACCCATGACAGGGTGTTGCCTCTTTTGCGCGCGATGAGCTCCAGGCCATATCAGGCCCCGGTCTGCCGCTGTTCCCAGGAGCCAAGGAATTTAAGGGGGGGATTAGCTGCGCATGGGGGCTATAGTATCTTAAGTGCTTTTGACTTCATGGCAGCATTGGTAGGTTTTATGGTTCGATGGCTGTTGCTACAGTCTTGCTACCAAGAGACTGCTTGGGTTCTTCCAGATAGCCTGAGGTCGGGTTCCGCTTTGCTCGACGTGTGTCCGAAGTTTTCTCTCACTATTGAAATTTCAATGCAGCCACAAGGGCACTAGTATTGAATCCCAAGCCATTGATGACAAAATATACTATATATACCTCACTAGCGCGTGCACGTCTCCAAGCTGAAGTTTTTCGTGCTGTCGATATGCTACGAAGCTCAGCAACTAGGAACAGGGCTGCAAAGCGCTCTGCCGGACCATTTAGGAACTAGCATTGTTCATAATAAGAGCAAAAGCTTCTTTTTGCCACCATATATTGCAGAGAAACGACTGCCGGGACCCGGCTGCGCTGATGCCGTGCCGAGCAAGATACGGCCCCGTGCGTGTCTAGGCAATGACCGCCTCCGAGTCAACCAAACAGAATGAGGCGTTCGTGGTACGTCATTAGGCATTCATCGTTTGTAGGTTAGAATATGAGTTTTTATCAGTAAAGGGCTAAGATATTCTTTTTAGCACTAACATCGGGGCCTTCAACATATTTGGAACAATGCATGCTCGCCGTTTGCTCGCGGTTATCAGCGCCTCCCTCTGCCTCGTGGAAAAAGCCAGTGGGAGCAATGGTGACCCATCTCCAGCAACAACAAAATACAATCTCACACTTGGTACGCTAGCTGACTACGGGCATAACCAGCTGCTTTATTCAGCTGCTTGGACTACCCTGGCAGCACACTTCCCTTCGCACACCATGAGCTTAAAGGCTTGCCTGGCAAATCTGACACCCTGGTAAGGTATTTTTAATCAGTGTGACTACAGGAAGTGATGGCCAGTGCATCACGGAGATCAATGGTGCTCGCAAGAAAGCCGGTTTAAATGACTTCGTAATACCAGGAAACACAGAAAAAACAAAACGGTTGCCTGATGGCGGAGACGCAGATTCCGCCAATTATGACAGATGGGGTTGGAAGCCTGTTTGCGATATATTGATCACAGTAAGTTGCTTATTCCTCTGCTTGTGAACAACAGTAACTCTGCTACCTATATTATTGCTTCAACACCTTGCTTTCTCGGTGCTCTCAGGAAAAAACCGAAGAAGCGGAGCCTGTGACAGATATGGAAACCTTGGAGGACGGAACTTTAGCGTTTCACGTCGTTGGCAATCCCAGTGCCACTAACTGCACTGCCGTAGTCGATGACTGGCAGGCCGCCTACAGCAACTTCAACGGACTGCCTCCAGCGAACAAGCAAGGCGAGAAACTGTACACAAAGCAGGCGAATGTCTCTTTCGTCGCCTTATACAATCCTTCAGTGGACGCTAATGCTGACTGTCGAGTAGTCACCTGTACTAAAACAATCACGACCTCTAGTCCACCCCAAACGCTAAAGGAAGGAGAAAGCGGCCAAACAGGAGGGACAGAAACAAAGGCAGGGTCTGCACTGATTTGCTTGACAACGCCTGACGTCCTTTCCAAGGACACAAGCATTGCTCCTTTCACGTGAGTCTTTTGAACCCAGTATTTCCATTTTGCTGCTGTAGGCGTCCCTCACACGGATTGCGCCGCTTTGTCGGTGTGTGTTCTGCAGAGAGGAGCAGTGGGAGAAGATCGTCGCCTCTGTCAAAGGATCCGCCTCGGCTGTCTTGCCTAGCTTGTTGAGTCTTGCGGTAGCAGTCGCCTGCTTCGTGACAGCCATGTGAGGCAGCGATACGAGAGAGGGATTACTGAGGGCAAAGGAAGTGTTTGACACCAGTCAATAGTAGCGCATGGATCGAGTATGCGCACTCATGGGGCTACCTTCCCCCGGAATTTGTGCATATGGGGTGCAGCTGATAGCATAATGTGTTGCGTGCTCCCTGCATTATCAACCCCAGGCACTTTTGCCTAATGCGTAGTTGGTCTGACGAGTGGCGACGGGGTCTACTGTTTCCTGGCGTCTACGTTATCCTACGTGTTCTGACTCTGTTACAGCGTAGGAATACTGTAGGCCAAGATAGAGGACTGTTTTTACAGTCTTAGATACGATGAGCCGGTTTTGTGTGTTTGGATACATTGCAGCCGAGTAAACCTCTTCTCTGCAAGACTTCAACACTTTCACCCACCACCCAGACAGCATTGCAGCAATAACAACAACAGAATTAATTACGATTGACTATATTTCATCTGTTGAACAAGTTTTTCAGTCGAATGCTTCTCCGGCGCCCAAGCCGAAACCTGTAGCGTACTGCCGGGAGTGGACTGCACGACACTCACATCGAGGCTCCTTGTTGGCGTTTGGCGCATGGCAAATTGTCATTCTAGACCATATACTAGATTATAAATAAAAGTACAAATAAACAGTACAGCTATAGTTCCAATTTGCAGCCGACAACTGGCTGCCGACTATGGCCGGCTGCCGGCTAGGGTGATCTGCACCACAGGAAATGCCTCTAGTGTACTCAGGAGACCACCAGCTCCGAACCGGCGGAACGTAATCACGCCTTCATAGCTTTGTCTTTCGAGAACAATTCCTTCACCGTATATCTTTTGGAGGGTAATTATCTTGCGATAAGTCTCGCTAGGTTGTTTCTAATTATTCAGCTCTTCCCAACAGGTGTTTGGCGATGATGTCGGCTCTTCGTTTATTCACGGTCGTTAGTGCCTCACTCCTCCTCTTGGTCAGAGCTGAAGAGACCTCTGGTGTAACTTCTACACCAACCACAAAATACAATGTCACACTCGGTACGTTGGCTAAATGCTGCAGCTGTCGAGTGCTTGGCATGATGCCGTGGTTTCAGGAGCCGCTTCACAGACCGCAACCACGGAGACAGTTGAAAAGGTCAGTGTGATTTTCGTACTTCATAAAGTCCTTTTTGAGGATTTTGGGTAATCCCTAAGATATTGTTTTATCCCTCCTCCTACAGACCATGTGAACGCATGCCTCTCGGATATCAACTCTGCTCGGGAGAGTGCCGGTCTCAACGACTTTAGAGCAGCAGAAGAAGACAAAGCAAACACAAGACTGCCTGCAGCTGACAAAGAGTCGGACAGCATGAGTAGTTGGGCTTGGAAGCCCGTTTGCGAGGTCTTGATTCCAGTAAGTTGTCTGCTTCCCTGCCCATGACTCCCCCAACATGTGCACCATTTTTAAATTAATACATCAATTGCTCGCTTTCTTCGTGCCTTCAGGGAGAAGCAAACAGCCAAGATATCACGACAGATGCTGGGAATGCATTCGCGAGTGGTACATACGCGTTTCAGATCGTCGATGCCAGCATCCCGAGCTGCACCGCCGTAGTGGATAACTGGAAAAAAGCTTACACTAACTTCGATGGACTGCCTCCACCGAACAAGCAAGACGAGCAACTATACAAAAAGCAAGAAAACGTCTCTCTCGTTGCCATATACAACCCTTCAAACGATGCCACTGCTGACTGTCGAGTCGTCACTTGCGCTAAAACAGTGACAACCGCTAAAGGGAAGGAAGGGGATCCGGCAGGGGAAGGCACCACAACAAAGGAGACAAAGGGCTTTGCTATTATTTGCAAGACGACGCCTGATGTTCTTTCCAACAGCACTGCTCCTTTCACGTGGGTCTTTTGAAGCCAGCAACCCCCCTGTGTTTCTGGTGGCGTCCTGTACGCGGCTGTTATTTGCTTTTTCGATGTGCTTTGTGCAGTGAGGAGCAATGGGGGAAGATTGTCTCCTCCATCAAAGGATCGGCTTCGGCCGTCTATCCCAGTCTTGTCGGTCTTTCCTTAGCAGCCCTTGGCTTCGTGGCAGGCATGTGAAAGAGGGATTTGATGGGTTCGCTACTGAGGACCAAGGAAAAGGCCGGCAATTTTCCGCAGGATTGGTGCGTATATCAGCGGGGGTCTGGGCGTGCAAGCATGTGGATATGCTCTTCAGCAGGAGCTACAGCGCATAATACGACAACCCATAACAGGATCTGTCGCCTGCTCTCTGCTTTATTAGCTGCAGGCCCTCCCTTGCAGGTCTGCGAAGGAGGCATAGAGGTTCGATACCGTTTGTTGATGTGCGCTGCGCCGGTTGAATTACAATATCTTGGTGTCTTTTTGACTCTGTAATATAGAGGACTCCTCGACTGTGATCGACAGCTGTTGTTTCAGTTTTGGATACAATAATAGACGCTTCCTCAATTCCGCTATCATGTAGTTGAGTGAGGCAGAAGCTGGCGAAAGCTCGAGGCATGTTGCCGCCATTGCAAATTCTATGCCGGAATAACAATAGGATGGATTAGCAGTTTCTCCTGAGTAGTTACTTGAGTGAAATACTCCACTGGTGTGCATATACGGCTCCAGGCTCGAGCCTACACCGGACTGGCCGATACAGAACTCAAGGATACATGTAGTGCCGGCTGCAGCGCCGTCACTACCTGACACCAGATCTAGGTTCCAAATACTAGTAATTAGAAGCACACGAGTAGTTCACTTGGTAATATTTAGAAAGACGAAGCCGTTAAGGATCATTACTTACTTAAATGTGCCCACGCTGGGGGCCGCGGTCGCTAGCTACCCGTAGGCCCTGGGCCCGACTAGTAGTTATGGCCACGTCAGTCCCTCCCTAGGGTGCTGCAGATAGGCGGGAGGATCCGATGGGGGATCCGGTGGGGGATCCGACGAACGACCCCTCAGTGGACAATTTTCAGAGAAAATTACGATTATTCAGCATAAACTATATATTAAATTATATTACGAACTACCGTAGGTCTGTTTTATCGTAGCTTAGTTAGGGTACGAGTACGTAAACTGTAGGGACAGCGCTACAATACAGACACCAACTACAGTGTTACTACTACTGTATGTGTTAGCGTGTTATATTGTTAGAGATCGCCTCGTCTAGGTGAACCATTTCCGGTTTCCTTTTTCAAAGCAAATGAATTTCAATTCATAATACTACTATTTGCGCCGAAATAATCTCTGCTCCTCCGACAGCGTGCGCTGCAAGACACGCACACCTCCAGTACACGCCGGCATTGAGCGCCTCAGGGCCACAGAAACCGGGTGTGGGGTGTCCTGGCGGCATTGCATTTTGCCTATCAGGCCTCAATGGCATGTAGTTTGAAAACTGTGCCTCTCGTGGAGAGACTCAGCACAGGTTGCTCTCCAGCGTGCAGCTCGGGGCTTTAACATACATAGGGCAGCCATGCCGCCTCTGCGCTTGGTCACGATCGACATCGCCCTGCTTCTCCTGCTTGCAGGAGTCAGTGGAAGCAATGCTGACTCACAATGAGAAAAGACTACATACACCGTCACACTGGGTATGCTGCCTGAATGCGGATGCTTTCAGTTGCTTGGAGTGCTGCATTCGCTGCAAACTCCGCTTCGCAGGCCACTACAAAAAAAAGAGCCGGAGTGGTCCGTGTAAATCCAGTCAATGTACCACTCCATCGCTTTGCCTGCAAGGAATGGTGGAGGATGCCTTTCCAAGACTAACGTTGCTGGTGAAAAGGCCGGCTTCGGCGATTTCGTAGTAGCTAAAACAGATGTGCAAGCTACAAGGCTGCCTGAAGTCGGGCCAGCTTCCGAAAACACTGAAAATTGAGTTTGGAGACCTGTTTGCGACGCCTTGGTTACAGTAATTTGTTTACTTCCTTACTCGTTGTTTCCGTAACACCTACCTGGACATCAAATTGTGATACCAACGCTCAGATTCCTTGATGTCTAGGGAGACCCAAAAGTCGAGAGTTCCACAGTAACAGCTGGAAAAAAGTTCGAGAACGGTACATAAGCGTCTCAGTTTGTTGATAGCAGTACCCCCACATGCGCTTCCGTAGTGGACAACTGGAAGAAAGCCTACACTACCTTCAATGGATTACCTCCATCGTATACGGAAGGAGCTTTACAAAAAGCAAGACAGTGTCTCTCTCGCGGCTATGTAAAATCCTTCGAACAGTGCTACTGCTGACCGCCGGGTCGTCCCATGCATAAAGACAGTTATAACAGCTGTGGCGGAACATGACGACAGAGAGGAAACCGCCAAACCAAAGGAAATAAAGGGCTTTGGCCTGATTTGCATGTGGCGTTCTTTTCACTAACCTGGACACTTCTCCGCTCACGTGAGTCTTTTGAAATCAGCCTCACACCTTTGCTTTTGTAGGCAACATGTGTACGGTCTGTAGCATGCCTTACGTGGAGTTGAGCCGTGCACTCCGTGCGCAGCCCAACAGTTGAGACGTTGAGACGTGCGCTTTAGACGTGTACACAGACTGGTGAGTAGACTACCTACCAACGCAAAGGGATGTGTTAAACAATTGCCTATTGAGTTAGTACATGCAGCAAAAGGGGGCTTGGATGTGCCTAGATATGGGGCTGCCATGCTGCACGAGTTGCAGCGAGGTGCGCTGCAACATATGCTGGGCTGCCCCAACTCCCCGTACGTAGGCAGCCAAGCGGCAGCGCTATGGTTGCGTAACCTCTGGGGAAGGAGGTTAGCTGCTTTTACGTACTCTTTTAAGTATTTGGCTTTTTCGCAGCTCACGATAGTCCTTTCATAAGATCAAGGACTCTCGTTACACGGTCGTTCTTTGCTGTGTAGGTGTGCGTTCTGCAGAGAGGAACAATGGAGGAAGATCCTCACCACCATCAACAGATCCACCTCGGCTGTCTTGCGCAGTCTGATCGGCGTTGCTGTAGCAGTCTTCGGCGTAATGGCAGCGATGTGAGGCCCTATGCTGGTTAGAAGAGCACGGCTTGACTATAGTGTACAGTGCTGGCTGTTGCATCAACAGAGAAATTGGGTTTGGATCATTGCAGAGGTTGCAGCATGCACTGCGGCAGACCAAGACGTAATCTGTTGCCTGCTTGCTATATCATCAGCTCCGCCTTCCGTCGGTTTACCGAGCAGGGCTGAAGTGCTTCTAGCTCTATACCACCCTAGCGACGTAGCCTTCAAACACCGGCCACTGTTGTTGCAATCTCGGATAATCGTAGCCAATATGCTGCGTAGCCAATGAGAATTTTCGTTCTCATATCCGGCGTATACGGTCCTGCACGGAGAGTACTGTCGCTGCTTGCTTACCACTGCTAAGTGAATGCAAAAATAGCAACTCTATAATTTGCTAATACCATTTTGGTGAGTAAATACTTGAGTCAAGTGCTGCACTGATGCGTAGACATGGCTTCAACCCGAAGGCTGAGGCAAGCTGCCAGCAGGGAATACTTGATATTAAACACTGCACGTTGTTATAGGAATGCAAAGTTCCTTGGCGGACCATTTACACAGTCATTATGTAGAATATACATATTATTATACCTTAATAGCTCGAAATGAGAAAAGGTAGCTGATAACGCCGCCCATGCTGGTTTCATCCCCATTCATGTGCGCCCCGAAACCGATCACGCCACAGCCAGCGAAACGTAATGGGGTCTCCCCCGTATGATGCTTCCCTTGTATGCAATTTGAGGAGTATTTATTCCCTATAGGGATTCGATAGATATTGTATTTAAGCGTGACGATCAGGGACTTTAACATACATTGGCAACAATGCCTAGTCGCCGCCTGCTAACGGCCGCAGTTGCCCCATTCCTTCTCTTAGCAGAAGCCAGCGCCAGCAGTGGAAACCCTACCATTACATATAACGTCTCGCTTGGTAAGTAGGGTGAATTCAGGCTCTGTCGGCTCTGTGAAGAAGGCTGCCTCCGAACTCTGCTTTGCAGGGTACTACGAGCATCGGGTGGTGTGATAGTGACTTGTGTCAGTTCAGATGCTCCGGAAGAAGCTTCCAGAGCAACTCTGGGATCATTGAGTATGCAAGACGCTGCTTTGTCCATACGACTACAGGAACTGAGGGCGCGTGTATATCTGATATCAATGATGCTCGTAAGGGTGCCGGTCTCAATGACTTCATAATACCTGCAAAAGGCGAGCAAGGCAAAACGCTGCCTGAAGGAGGAGACAAAGATTCCGCCCATTATGAAGAATGGGCTTGGAGCGCCGTTTGCGACGTATTGACCACAGTAAGCTGTACACAGTAATTTATTTCTCTGTCCGTGGAAAGTCGTATTTCTGCTACCTAAATTCTTTGCTGTAACCCCTTTCTTCCTAATTTCAGGGAGAAACAGAAGAGTCGGAGCCCGCAACTGATATGGGAGCCATCGAGGTCGGGACATACGCTTTTCACGTTCTCGACAATCCCAGTGCCACTAACTGCACTGCCATAGTCGAAGATTGGCAGGCCGCCTACAGCAACTTCAACGGACTGCCTCCAGCGAACAAGAAAGGCGAGAAACTGTACACAAAGCAGGCGAATGTCTCTTTCGTAGCCTTGTACAATCCTTCAGTGGACGCTAATGCTGACTGTCGAGTCGTCACATGCACTAAAAAAACAACGCCAGCCGCGCAACCCCCACAGAGACAAGGCGCGCAGGCGGACCCAGAAGGGACAGAAACAAAGGCAGGGTCTGCATTGATTTGTTTGACAACACCTGATGTTCTTTTTACCAACGACGACACTGCGCCTTTCACGTGAGTCTCTCTAAATAGCCGTGCTCTCTGCTTCTGTAGGCAAGTCTACACGGTAGCGTTTCGCTTTGTCGGTGTGTATCGCGCAGAGAAAAGCAGTGGGGGAAGATCGTCGCCTCTATCGAAGGATCTGCCTCGGTTGCCTGGCCCAGTGTGCTCGGGCTTGCTGCAGCCGTCATCGGAGTGATCGCAGTAATGTGAGGCAGGGAGATGATGAGCAGGCTATTGGGGTCCAAGGAAGCGCTTGTTAGCTATATACAGTACTGCCGTATGCATAGACAGAGATTTGCATTGCAGCATGAGTTGCAGCAATATGTGCTGCACCTCAAGGAAGAACCTGTCGCCTGCTTTTCACCAGTCCTAGGCATTTAGGCTGCTGTACAAAGGCGGCCAGGTTTAAGGGGATGCCAGCTGCATTCGTGGAACAATATCAAGTCTCTTTGTCTGCTCTGAAGCAGATAGAGGTACAGTGTGGAAGATCATGTCGCTGCTTGCGTTCGATCGAATACTTTGCAGCCTAGACAATCTCTTGTGGGTGAGTGTTTTGGGTCTGCTACAGCTGTCACCATTCGAAAGTTACTGGGGTAATAAGTACATTATTATTGTTTACTACTCTTTTGCTGAATAAATAGTTGAGCCAAAAACTTCACACCTGTGCAAGCAGGGGCTCCAAACCGAACGCCCGTGGTAATCTGGCCGACATCGATCAGCAGGACACTACTAGGAGATTGCAAACCATTTAGCCAGCCCATTTGCAAGCCTGGTATGTAGAACAAAAAGGAAATTATACCTTTATAGATACTATTTCTAGCTATAAACCACTGCCGACGCAGACTGCGCCAAATCCCCTCTGCAGGAACACACGCTTCCCGTGCACCCCCACACGGAATGCTCCACAGCCAGCGAAACCGAATGAGGCTTCGAGATATTTCCACTTTTATTATTAGGCCCTTCTGGATATTTTCGATATTATTGGTTTTAAGTGTTCACTTCCTGTAGTCATACACGCTTTTGGCAGCGATGTCGGCACTCCGTCTGCTCACGGCTATTAGCGCCACGCTCGTTCTCCTGGCAAAGGCTGATGAACCCGTTGGATCAACTCCAACAATAACAACAAACTACTCTGTCACTCTTGGTACGCTGGCTAACTGTAGGTGTGTTGCCTTGGCTGTAAACTCTTCGACTTACCACACGAGTACATAGGGAAAGGCTGACACGGCGGTTAGTTTGATACTAAGCCCCGACATACCTAGCAAATATTTACTGAAGAATTAAAATACGTTTTTGTCAGTGTGGTTGCAGGGGATGAAAAGGCATGCCTCTCCGAGATCAACGCTGCTCGGGAAAAGGCAAATCTCAAGGATTTCGTAGCAGCTGCAGCAAGCACAGCAAATGCACGACTACCTGATGCCGACACAGCGTCGGCAAATATGGACGGTTGGGTTTGGCGGCCTGTTTGCGAATACTTGATTCCAGTGAGCATTTTACTTTTCTGCCCGTGCTTTCCGCAACAACTGCACCGCCAGTATATTATTGCACCACTCCGTCGCTTCCTCTGTGCCTTCAGGGAGAAAAACAAAACGAGAGTCCCTTGGCCGCTACTATGAGAATGTTCGAAAGCGGGACATACGCGTTTGAAGCTGTTGATAGCAGTACCCCGGGATGCGATGCCGTAGTTGATATCTGGAAGAAAGCCTACACCAACTTTAGTGGGTTGCCTCCACCTTATACACAAGGTTTTGATAAACTGTACAAAAACCAGGATAACGTCTCCCTCGTGGCCATGTACAACCCTTCAAGCAAGGCTACTGCCGATTGCCGAGTCGTCACATGCACTAAAACGATCACGACTACCCCTAAAGCGAAGGAGGGATCCGAAGGGGAAAACGGCACATCAGTGGAGAAGAAAACAGGTTTTGCTTTGATTTGCATGACAACGCCTGATGTTCTTTCCCCAGATAGTGAAACTGGTCCTTTCACGTGAGTCTCTTGAAGGCAGCATCTCGCGACACCATTCTCCATCCTCCCATCGTCTGAAAGTTTATCTTACGCTGTTCCCCTATACACTGTCTGTGTACATTCTGCAGAGAGGAGCAATGGGATAATATCGTCACTGCTATCAAAGGCTCAGCCTCCGTTGTGGGACCTACCCTTATTGGTCTTGCCGCAGTATTCCTTGGCATCGCAACGGCGATGTGAGGCCTCGGCTGGCTGCTGCGGGTCAATGAAACGTTTGGCAATTATCTACAAAACTGCAGCATGCATCAATGGAGGCGCTTGTGCATGTGCTCGAGTTGAGGCGCGTTCCAGTGGGAATTGAAACGCAACCTGCAGCAACTCCCGCCGCAAGTCTACCTGGCATGTGCGTATCACTAGCTGCAGGCCATGTGACGTTGTGTCATTGATGCGTATGAGCTGCTTCTTCGTTGTTTTGTCGTCATAAATTGTTTTGAATATACCGCAGCTGACGGAATTCCTCTGCTAAGGAAGAGGAATCCGTAGCTACGGTACGGTGAGACAGTTGCCCTTCGTTTAGATGCCTTGCGCAACTGTCCTTGGCTTTCTTTTATCGCTCAAAAATCAATGAACTAATAACAACAGGATTATTTACTACAACCTGTAACAATAAACAGTTCTCACATGCTTTTCTGGTGAGTCGACGTGGCTTCAAGCAGAAGGCTGTGGCAAAGTGGCCAGCAGCCACTTTGTTACGCACGTAATAGCAACTAGCAAGTTCCGTAACTGCAGTTCAAATTGCAAGTCACCTTCCCGAACGACTTTCATACTAAACAGTCACTTTTATTTTTCCCGGTATCAGCGAAGAAGACGCTGCCGGCCCCTGCTTTGTCGATGACCTGCTCAGCAAGACACGCTTCTGTCGCACCCAGCCCTGACTCCCTACCTCTAGGCCAGCGGACACGAATGATGCTTTCACGGTATTGCAATTTGCATTTCGATTGTAACTAAAAAACTTCTTCCTTCCAGAAAAGATCTAACATATTGCATGTAACTGTGCAGCTTGTGGCATCTAACAACGCCCTACTGGCAACGATGCCGACCTTCCCTGTGCTCGAGGTCTTTACTGCCTTGCTTCTCGTCCTGGCAAGACCCAGTGGGGCCAGTAATCCATCGCCTTCACCTAATACAACATACAAGGTCATACTCGGTACGCCGGATGACTGCGGTGTTCACCAGATGCTGGAAGTGCTACATGGGCTGCAATGCCCGGCTAACAGGGCACTGCAGGTGTGGACCCCATTAGCCATCGCATGTTTTAATGTTTTCAGCATATTGTGAGTGACTTTATGGTAGAACTCTGTCCATGTGGCTGCAGGGAGTGATGGTGAATGCCTCTCCGAGGTCAATAGTGCTCGTAAGAAGGCCGGTTTCAACGACTTTGTAACACCTCAACAGGACGCGACAAATCAAAGACTGCCTGCAGCCGCAGCACCAGATACTAGCGGCAGTGGAACATGGGTTTGGCAGCCTGTTTGCGACGCCTTGATTCCAGTGAGTTGTTCGCTCCTGTGCCCGACCCGTCCGTACCGACGGAGCCGTCTAGAAATTGCTACGGCAGATGTCTTCTGTTTTGATGCATTCAGGGAGAGCCATCAGAAGCAGCATCCAGGACAGTTTCTGCAAACTTCGCGAGCAGCACATATGCGTACTATGTCGTCGACATTCCCGCATCTGTCAATTGCACCGCCGCAGTAGATGAATGGAATAAAGCCTACACCAACTTTAAAGGACTCCCGCCGTCAAGAAAGGAAAATGAAGCGCTTTACAAACATCCGGAGAATGTATCTCTCGTGGCCATGTACAACCCTTCAAAGAACGCGACTGCCGATTGTCGCCTTGTCACCTGCACGAAAACAGTAACACCCGCCAATAAAGCCTCAACGGGGCAGCAAGGGGGTGGCAGTGGAACAGATGCAAAGGAATCCAAAGGCTCTGCTTTGATTTGCATGACGACGCCTGACGTTCTTTCCAAGAACAGTGAAACTGCACCTTTCACGTGAGTCTTTTGAGCCTTGTGGACGCCTCTCTCAGTGCAGTTCAACCTTGCCTTAACAATGCACCGTTCACGCTCGCTGCTCCTTCCATGTTCTTCTTTAAAAGACTCGGCTTACCCTTTGCATCTGTAAGCATCTTCTACACGTCAGGGTTTTGTCTTGCTGGCGTGCGCTGTGCAGAGAGGAGCAGTGGGGGAGGATCGTTTCCACCATCAAGGGATCCGCTTCGGCTGTCTTGCCCAGTGTGTTCGGCCTTGTGGCAGCAGTCCTGGGAGTAATAGCAACCATATAAGGAATAGGCTAGACGGTGAGGGCCACTGCTTGACAATTGTATACAGTAGTAGCGCAGGGGAGTCGGCAGCCATACGTGCTACAGCATTTGCTGCAAGGCAACCCACCGCTGCACCATCGACTCTATTAGCGTGCGCCGCTGTGGCTACGAGGCCTCGGGCTTGAGGGTAGAGCAACCATTTTCGCGCCGTTACATTATCTTTTTTATGACTCGGTGCAAGCTTAGGGCTGTCCTCTGCTGACACTGAGAACTGTTGTTACTGTCATAGCTGCAGTGAGGCGTTTGACGATAGCTTGGATCGTTTGGGGTTGGGTGGACCACTTGCGAGGTAAGTGTTGCGGGCTCCCCCTTCCCATTATTAAGTCAATTCAAGAATAACAGAAGTAAGACTAATTAACAATCTGCTAGGTAAACTATGGACTCTATTACTCACTAGGCTTGGAGACACCGGCTCCACTGAACTACCTGGCAGCAAACAGGACTGCACAGGTCCCCATCGCAGCAGGCTGTTCCTCGATGGTGGACTGTAAATCGCCATCTCGAGCTATTTTCAATGTTTTTGTGTAAAGTGTAGTTGAAATTACATATTCAAACCTGGCAGTTGCTGGAAAAATGTCTGCGCCGATACATCGCTTACGGCCTTCCGTGCTGGACACGCCTGCGAGCACGGTGGCAGTGATTGACCTTCGCAGAGGCACTGAAGGTGAATGAGTTCTTCGGCTCGTCGCACTTTGCGATTAAGACATACATCCATTATTATTTGGAGGGCGTCATTTTCCTGTGAAGATTTAAAGCTGTTTTCGTGATTTCAGTGCGGGGCCTGCAACGTAGGTTGGCGGAGATACCGGCACTCCGTGCGCTCACAGTCATTACTGCCTCTCTCCGCCTTTTGAAGAAACCCTATTGGGAGCCCTCCGAAGACGCAGGAACAACAATACAATATGCAGGCAAATTTGGTACACTGGCTGACTTCGAGAAACGTCAGATGCTTGAAGGATTGCATTGGCTAAAAAGCACGGCTCGCAGCACACTGATGCCTGGAAGGCTTGCGCCGGTCAGTGCACACTTTAAAACTTCAGAACACGTTTCTTAAGCTCATCTCAAACGACCTTAAGCTGCTGCTCTGTCCCTGTGGCTGCAAGAAGTGATGGTGAATATGCCCTTCCGAGGTCAACGCTGCTCGTAAGAAGGCTGGTTTCAACGATTTTGTAGCACTTGAAGATGGCACGACAAATAAAAGGCTGCCTGCAGACGCAGCGCCAGATTCCACCAGCATTTCAACATGAGTGTGGAAACGTGTTTGCGGAGCCTTGATTCCAGTGAGTTGTTTGCCTGTATGTCCTCACCCTGTGTAACGACTGCGCTGTCCAGAAATTATTACGGCAGTTGTCTCCTGCTTTGATTCATTCACGAAGAAACGCTAGAAGGAGCGTCGAGGGCCGCTCTTGAAAGGTTCGCGAGTGGCACGTATGCGTACCAGGCCATCGATGCTGCTGATGCCGTCAACTGCACTGCCGTAATACAGTCTGTGGAATAGGGCCTATACCAGCTTCGATGGACTGCCTCCGTCAGGAAAGGAAAGCAATGGCATCTACAAAAGACGAGAGAGTGTCTGTAGTGCCGGCTGTCGGGCCGCCACTACCTGTCACTAGCCAGAGTAGAGGACACGAGAAATAATTAGTTTAAAAGTAGTTTATTCAGGAAATTAGGCAGAAACATAGGGAACGGTAGCTAGATAAG
>CAJFCY010000328.1:0-17965 GCA_904066265.1 Eimeria zaria
CTATCAAACAAGCTGCCGACTCGCTGCTGCTGCTGCTGCTGCTGCTGCTGTTCTTGCTCTTGCTGCTGCTGCTGCTGCTGCTCTTGCTGCTGCTGCTGCTGTTCTTGCTGCTGCTGCTGCTGCTGCTGCTGACTGGGGCCCCACAGTTTGAGTTCGCAATACCTTAAGAAAGTTCTAAGGAGGAGCTGCTGCTGCTGCTGCGTGTCGGGTCTAGTGAATAGCGACTGCAGCAGCAGCGCAGCAGCATCTGTTGCTTTTGTTGTTTGTGTTAATATTGAGAGAGAGATGTGCAGCAAACGCCATACTAATGGTTTGTCTGCTGCTGCTGCTGCTGCTGCTGCTGCTGCTAGCTGCAAATGCTGCTCTTCTTCTTGCTGCTGCTCCAGTTCCTGCTGCTTCTGCTGTTGCTCCTGCTGCTCCTGCTGCTGTTGCCCCAGTTCTTCCTGCTGTTGTTTCTGCTGCTGTTGCTGCTGCTGCTGCTGCTGCTGCTGCTGCTCGTTCGCGCTGCTGTTTGAGTCAAGAGACAGCAAATTGAAGGGTGCAAGGGCAAGCAGAGACAGCCAAGACAGCAGCGAGAAGACAGAGCTCCATAGCGGCGCGCTGTCTTGACAAACAGCAGCAGCTGCTGCTTCTGCTGCTGCTGCTGCTGCTGCTTCTGCTGCTGCTGCTGCTGATGATGATGATGCTCCTTCCTGTGTAGTTCCTGCAGGCGGCTCCTCGTTTCGTTCATGTTGCTCTTGCTGTATCTCCTCCTGCTGCTCGTACTGCTGCTGCTGCTGTTGCTGCTGCTGCTGCTGCAAGGCATCTGCAGCAGCTAATACTGGCTCTAGCAGCTCGGGTTCTTGCGGCAGCAACGAACGAATAACCTTTGTCCCCCTTACTTTGCAGTGTATGTACACCAGATGCAGCAGCACGCGAACGCAGCAGCAAGTAACTGCTGCTGCCCACCTGCAACTAACAGCCTTTCCCTGCTGCTCCTGCTGCTGCTGATGCTGCTGTTGCTGTTGCTGTGGGTTCTGCATTTGCTGCGTGAGCAGCAGCAAGTTGCTTCGGATAGGCTGCACAAGGATGCCTAGCTGCTGAGGGAGGTTGTGGTCTAATAGCTGCGGCTGCTCCTGGTACCGCTCGAGTGTATATACAACATCTGCAGCAATGCTGCAGAAACGCCGCAGCCATACTCCTGCATTGTATACTGTTAATTGCTCTACTTCTGCTGCTGCTGCTGCTGCTGTTGCTGCTGCTGCGTCTGCAGCAGAGGTTGCCGCAGAGCCATTCGCCGGGCGGGAGGTGGTGGATGCAGTCCCTGTAGAAGCTTCTGGTGGTGGTGCTGCTGCTGCTGCTGCTGTTGCTGCTGCTGCTGTTGGTGGTGGTGCTACGGTATTGTCTGTTGAGGCGTCTTGAGCAGCAAGGGCTGCTGCCTGCTCTGTAAGGGTAGAGAGGAGTTGCAGCTTCTGCAGCACTTGCGGTGCCTCCTTGAAGAAGAAGGCTTCAGACAGTGCAAAGTCATCTTTGGTGGCTGCTGCTGCTTCCGCTGCTGCTGCTGCTTCTGCTGCTGCTAATGCTGCAGCTGCTGCTGCTGCTGCTGATGGCGTTGCTCCTGGTAGTGCTGCGGACCCCTTCAGCCACTGCTGAGGCCTTTCCTTAGGCTCGAAGCCCTGGTGAGAGAAAGAAACCGGTAAGACATCCATGTGTCTGTACACCTCGTGCTGCAGCACCACCAAGCAGAATTTGCTGCTGCTGCTGCTGCTGCTGCTGCTGCTGTTGCTGCTATAATTGCTGTCGTCTTCTCCCTTGCCAGCAAAAATAAAATAAATTTAAATTGATTTGTTAAGATGAACAAAGAACAATGCTGCTGCAAGGGCCCCAGCACAACCCTACTTCATTGGAGTCGGCGGTCCATCCCATGAAGTTCATATAAGAAAATAAATATTATTAATTTAATATTAATTATTTTAAATTATTTAATATTGTTTTTTTATATATTTTGCAAATTTCAAGTTCTGTAACACATACACCACAAACCCCCAGCTAGCCGTTTGTAGATACAACAGGCGCAGGGCTTGTGGTTTCTCTTTGTTTGTTTCATTAACAATATTGTTTAATATACATATATATATATATATATATTAATTATATTTATTATTTTTAATATTGTTATTGTAATTATTATTATTAATAGGTTCGTGCGTGTATACACACGATACGCAAAGAGCCCATCTCTCTTGTCCTTGTTCATGTATTAGTTATGTGTTTTGATATTTGCATTAATATGTTTTATTAATATGTATTTATATATGTTTCCTTTGTTCAGCCTCTATACATCTGTCTTCATGTTTGTTTATTGTATGTTTCGTTGGAGTGTCTCTGCAACTTAGCTGGTTGATGTTTATAAGCGTATTTCTATTTGCATGCAGCATGGCTAAAGAACAATGAAAGTCTTTAACAGGTGTCTACAGTGCTAGTGCATGCATCAAAACGGGGGGCTGGCATGTTTGCATGCGGAGTTGCCTTGCAGCAGAAGCTGCAAGGTGTAACGAATGTGTTTGACTGCTCCTGAGTATTATCCTGAAGTGTAGTTGCATTTGAATACTTCAGGTAAATACTCTCAACATGCAGCTGCTGTTATAAAGTCTCCTTAGTTTAACGTCTAAAGGCGGTGGTTGGGACCATGGGGGTCTCAGAGGGTAACCCTTTTGCCTCTGTTTTCCACTAATGAAGTTATTCTGTATAAATTCAATGGTCGTTGCCAGCCCACCCTAAGCTACTCACCCACACTCCCCCACTCTGTTTGTATGGTGGTCGGGAGAGAGAGGCACTCGCTACCTCTCAAACCCACGTTGTGAAGTATCGGTCAACTGAAATATCGTTTTGCATGCGCTGCATGCAAACTCTTCACGCCTTATGGGCAACAATTGCCTAGAAGCCCTAGGAATGTTGTTGCATGCATTAGATGAAGCTGAGACGTATAATCATTAAATGTATAATTAAATGCCTAACGTTTGCATATAGAGTTACTGCATGCAGCTAAAGGGCATTGGATGTGCTCATATGTGGGGCTACCATACAGCAGGAATTGCGACAGGGTGCGCTGCATCTCGTGCCAGGACACCTCCTCTCCCCACTCGGAGAAACCTGGGCAGCAATGTACTGTACTGTACGTCTGATGGTTGTCGAGGGAAGTCAGATACTTGTTGGAGTCCTTATCTTATGACTATGTTGGTTCCTATGCAACTCACGACGGTCTACTAATAAGGTTGAGGAATCTGGTAACAAGCAAGTTGAAGGGCCAATTAGATAAGGCATTATAGCCTAACTATGGTCCTCCTCCCACAAGCAAGCTGACCTCTTTCCCAGACTTCACGTTGTCTGGGCATGGCAGCCCAAGACCCATGATCTGGAGAGCGGAGCTTTCCTTTAAAACTTGCCGCAATGTACGTTGCTGCAACTTGTGCAACACGGGAGTCTCCTTGGCGAGCGTAACTAAGAATCTTTCTGGATTCATTAGCACTCTAGACAATTGTCGAGCATTTATGCGGCCTTTGCCAGGCAGCCTACATGCATGTAGATATACGCTTCGCAACTTCTTTAAGAGTGTGCAGCATTCATCATCACCCACCAAAACTACCCGGTAGCCTAACACCTTTCCCTTCCCGGCGTTATCCCCCATGTAACGAGAGTCCTTGATCTTAACAGAAGACTATCGTGAGCTGCGAAGAAGCCAAATGCTTATAAGAAAAGAGTCCGTAAAAGCAGCTAACCTCCTTCCCCAGAGCTTAGGCAACCATAGCGCTGCCGCTCGGCTGCCTAGGCACGGGGAGTTGGGGAAACCCGGCATGTGTTGCAGCGCACCTCGCTGTAACTTGTGCTGCACGGCAGACCCATATCTAGACACATTCAAGCCCTCTTTGCGGCATGTACTAACTCGATAGGCAATTGTTGAACACTTCCTACTCTGTTAGTAGGTAGTCTGCGCGCCAGTAACTGTACACGTCTCAACTGCACGTAGGACACGTCTTGGCTGCACCTAGGGAACATCTCAACTGCACGTAGGGCATGCTACACTGTATATCTGGGTCACTTGCACAGTATGTCTGGGTCACTTTCACAGCCCTTTTATTCCTTCTCAGCGCCTGTTTTCTCCCTTCGATATATAAATACAACATCCTTCCAGCGCATTTCGCACTTTCACCCCAGAACTAATCAGGCTAGGCTGCTCTAGGCTAAGGCGGACGACTATCCGTACGTATACCCCGAAGGAAGCACTGGTTGTGGCTAAGTCAGGCGAAGTCGTCTAATGCTACGTCTCAGGAGGCGAAAGGTGCATCGAGTGACTGGAGATCCTTTGCCTAGAAGCCTAAGATCTACGGAAGTCAATCAATGTTGCTCACAAACTTCTTTTTCAGTGTCTGATAAAAGCATGACGGTGTGCAGGTAGGGATCTCGCTACATGTGGAGATAACAACACAGTGCGTTTACATGTTTTCTATTTCGCTATGTCCTAGCATTAAATACAAGAGTGATAGAAACATGTTCGGATGACAGTGAATGGAGAGGAGCTTGCTAAAGTCTTGCATGCAGATTGGCTGCTCTGCCGGCTTGCATTGAGCAGCATTCTAATGAAGAGACTGACTATGAACCAAACACAGTCCACTTTGCTGTTTAAATTGTTTTAATGTTATTTGTTTGTTGATACAACACGGCTTCTTTTTTTCGTCAGTCTACCGGGGAGCTCTCTCAGCCCCAGTTGCAGTGCTCTGGGGCCAGAAAAGTTGAACGAAAGTGTTTATTCTGTGTTGCTTCTCCTCCAGAATTATTTTTGTTGTTTTTGTTTTTTTGTTTATCTTTAAAGGTATTTCTGACTCTGAAATTCCCGCCTTTGAGCAGTGCAACCCGAACTTTCCGCCTCATCATCGTGTGCCGACTGTCGCTACTGTAGAGGATCTGCTTTCCATATTGGTTTTTCTCATTTCACCTCTTCCAGAAAACCCCCCTGAGTCATTAGATTGTCCAAGCTGAGCCGGTATCCCGCCCCTTCTCCGTCCCTGGCGATGGTACATTGCGGAGATGAATACACAGCTCTCAAGTCAAAGGAGGGCACGCCTCTGTGATATTGTACTCTGAATGATTTTGAGAAGCTACACAGGGAAGTTAGTTTGTCGGTAGGGGAATTCATAGCTTCAGCAGCGGCACAGCAGAAGGCAGGGGAGCAGCAGCTGTAGCGGCAGCAGCAACAGCAGCAGCAGTACGTGTGTGCGTTTCACTTGTGAATATGAGTGACAAGGAGGTGCGCTTCGGACCCTTCCTGCCTGGACAGGAGGCTGATGAGGAGCCGGAGGAGGCCCCGGCAATTCCTCCTCCTCCTCCTCCGCTTCTGTATCCTCGGGGTGTATGTACAGCTGCTTGGGACAAGGCAAGGCTACAGTTGGCATTGTTGTTGTCTCGCACTGCAGCAGATGTGGGAGCAGCTCCGTCTACAACAGCAGCTGCAACAGCAGCATTTCATCTGAGTTTGTGTTCTTTCTTTCACATTGACCCTTCAGCAGTTTCCTCTAGCTTATCTGCTTCTCTCTTCTTATCTGCAAAGGCAGCAGATGAAGAGTTTAATCTAAGGCGAGTTATTGCTTCTCTGGGCTTCTGCAGCCACCACGCCTCATCGGCGGCGGAGGAACGCCGGAGACAGCAGCAGCAGCTCAAGCAGCACCAGCACCAGCAGTTTGCTGGGGAATATGTTGCTCTAGGGATCAAGGAGTACTGGCGTCAGAGACAAAGCTGCTTCTTAGAAGAGCAGAGGCTTATGCAAGCACTGGCCTTCACCTTCCCGAACCCAACTATCTGGCAGCAGCTACCGCTGCTGCTGCTGCTGTCTCGGCCTGCTCCAACGGAAGCAGCTATTACAGCAGCCATTGTTGGTGATGCTGCGGTGGGGCCTCTTGTAGCTGGAGCTGAAGAAAGGGTCTCCTTAGTTGCTGCTTGCTTGCTTGCTAGGAAGCTTCTGTGTCGATTCCGTGAAAGAAACAAGCAGCAGCAACAGCAGCAGCAGCAGTGGCTGTTCCCGCCTGTTCCTGCTGCTGTTTCTTCTTGTGCTCCAACACCTGACCATAAAGCAGCAGCAGCAGAGACAGTTCAGCTGCTAGAAGATGAAATTAATGCAACTGCAGAAGCACTAAGGCCGGGAGAATGCGATACACGCAGTCTAATATTGCGAGTACTGCCGCTGCTGCAAGGCGTTAGCAGCAGCATCGACCAGTGCAGCAGCAGCAGCAGAAAGAGCAGCAATGAGCCCTTGTGCCGGCAGCTTGCAGCAACAGCTAAGAAGATGTTGCTGCAGTACACATTGCTGTTGGACGACAGCCATGGGCATCAGGTGTACAGACGTCTGGCTGGGGTGGAGGCTTGAATGTTCTTACCTTATCATCACCTCTACCCCGCTGTTGTGTAGTCATTTAAATTATACATTCACACCTGTATCTCTGGCAAGTGCTGTTGCTGCTCATGCAGCTGCCTTCCCAGGCTTGTTGTCTCTATGCGCTAGAGCTGGTGTTGCAGCTAGAGCTGCTGCTGCTCATACCGTTGTTTGTGTAGCTGCTAGTACAGGGGCTGTTGTGGGTTCAGCTGACCCTTTTCTTATGCCAGCTGCTAGTAGCACTGTTGCTGTTGTCAAGTGTTGTCAAGTACACCGTAACGGTTGGAGAAGTTGTAGAAAGGACTAGTTGGGGGAGGTGAAGGAACTTCCCACGGGAAAGTTGGAGGCGTTCAATATGTTTGGACTGCATTTTCTTTTAACTGACTCCATAAACTCTTGCCTGTTGGCAGGATGGTTTCATTGCAGTTATACAGGCGAGCCAACGCGGCTGCTGCTACTTGTATATGAAACTGCTGCCCAGGCAGTTGTACTTGTTTAGTTTCTTCACTAGCTAGTTGCAGTGAACAGGTGGTAGAGACAATAAATAGGCAATAAAGCAATAGCAGACGGATACACCGGCATGTAGCTGCAGAGGTTTGCGGAAACTGGGATGGGTGTACTAAGTTGAATTAAGCATATAGACAAGGGTAAGTGCTAACGACGTGGAGTAGCTGCCACAAGCATCAGCTCGATACTCTCAAATAGAGAACAAGCGAACGGGCTCTAGCAGGCAACAGCCTCGCCGATGACACTGCTTCTGGGATAGGCTGATGACCTGCAAGGAATTGCAAAGAACGGGGCGGGTGAATGCCTGAAACGTGTCTTGTAGTCATAACTGCGTTAGCATAAAAGGAAAACTTGTAGGAAGGAAGGGCGTGGAGAAGCTCTTTAGACTGTGAAAGACTAGGAAGACGTCATTTGGTGGACTCCAGAGTAAACACGCACATACCTCAGCATGCAAGAAACCCAACTGAACAGACAATAACGCATGCAAACAAAAGCAGTGGCTAACAATGTCCTAAATAAGCAGAATTGTGCAGTTTCAGATGCAGCACCTGGCTGAGAAATTGCTAAGCCTTTGCAGGTGAGATAGCAGGGTCCAGCAGCATACTCTATCCTTCAGCAAATCAAAATTAAAAGGTGTGAAGTACGATATAGCAGAATAGTGTTGCTTGCAACGGAAATTTAGATTTTATATATAGAGCACATGTGCAGCAAAAACCCAAGTGTTAGTATTGTGAGGTTGTTATTTGCTGGCCATACTCCTCGTGTGGAGGGGAGTTATGACGTAGGCTTCAGAAGCGAAAGAAGGCAGTTCAGTCAATATGGATACATCTCTTAATGAAAAGCATTTATAGACGAGGCACACCACGAAGTAGAGCAACGTTGTAACGGCACGGCTGCCATTACAGCCCAAAGTACAAACAACAGCTTATGCTTAACAGCCAAAATCTTTAGCGTAGGTAGGATCGTCAAACGATGCAGCGTATGTAAACACCTGACAGGGGACCATCCGCATTTGTTACAATTGTGGAGCTACAAGCCCCCTTGAAAATATGTATACAACGTTGTCCTGACTTATTACACCTTCCTGCATACTTCATGAGCCATGCAAAAGCTGCAAAAACACCTTTCGGAGCTACTGCTTCGCAAGCGAAGCAACAAAAATACTGCGTTTATTTTTCTTTGCCTTGATATTGAGGCTGGTGCAAACGTTTACAAGTCCTTTATGTATCGAAGCCTCACAAAAGTACGTACGGGCATTCATGTTTGCTGACTACCTTTTAAACGAACATGTATCCATGCATGTTGTCCGCTGCCCAACATTTAGGTGCTTAATAGTTGGCTAATGCTCTTGGCATACATTTTCAAGTTCCATGGGGAAGCTTTCATGGTGCGACGGGTGTTTCGGCACGAAGCGCTGCAACTGGGGACAGACGCCTCCATTCACTGTTACGACCCTACGTCACTTTCTACGTCGCCCTTGTGAAGGGTTTATGGTCAGTAGCAGGTTTGCTACTGTGGGAAAGGGGAGCTTTTAGCAATTGCATAAGATGTTCGCGCATGTATCAAAATGGGTCTTGAGAACGTTTGCGTGCGAGGGTGCCGTGCTGCTGGAGTTTATGTCAGGCTTCTTTCTCTCCGCAAGAGATTCGAATCTTTGTGTCGCTGTCAAAAAGGCGCATGCAAGACGGGGAGATGGTCAGATTCTTTGTGTGGGAACTCTTTTTTCGAAACATTCTGGGTTCTTTGCAAGTCACGGTGGTCATCTGCTAATATGGAGGACCACCGCCAGAGCTTCTGCCGAGCAAACCCACATGCAAGCACAACAAAGCCACATTCGCTGCATACACTATCTGCGTACTGTGTTGTTAAACGAATACTTGGCTCTTAATAGCAAATCTGCACCAACGTAGAACTACGCATACCAGTTTCACAGAAACCACACTATACCCACGTTTCGTCCGCGTCCCTGCTGGCACAATAAGACGCAGCCCGTCGTGGCCACTTGTATACATCAATAAATGATTGAAACTACGGAGTAGTGATGGGGTACGAAAGCTAGGTGATGGCCTGTCTTCAGAAATTTCATCATAACACCCCCTGGTATAACCCTGGTTCCGATGCAAATACCATCGTCTCCCGAGTGAGCACTAGGGCTACGCACCATGGTCCCCACATACTCCTTACTGTTTACATATCACTGAATTTCCCTTGCAGTTCAATTCATAGATGTGTGGGAAGAACGCATAGCCCTCGTTTCCGGGCTAAGAACGCTCCCAGACGCGTGAGCGGTATGTCTGTGTGACATTACATTGAACCCGAGACCCTACAATGCCATATTTCACCTAAATTTTTGTTGTGGCATCATAGTATTCCTTCACATTATTGTGTTTATTGTTTCCATAATTTAGACTTGCTCGGCATGCTTTGGTGTTGCCCGACTTAAGTCATAGAACCATTGCTGAAATCCCTGGCACTGCAGCTGCAGCCCCGACAACCAACTGAAACAGCTCAGGATTAAGCTACGCAGGGCCTCCTATCGCCTGCAGCCTAAGGCATATCGCCTTTATTTATGACAAATAAATAGAATAATTGACAGGTTTTCATTGAAAATGCTTCGTTTCTTGTTATTTATTGTTGCCTACCAGGCGCTGGCTGTGGCGGCAGCCAACGGTCTACACGGCAGTGACACATCCCCTCCCGATTCTGAAGCCTTTCGGGCACAGAATGATGTTACTGCATACAGCCCTTCACCGGCAGGTGACAGGAAACGCGCCAGAACGCTCTTCTCGACAATGTCTCCGGTCGCCGCAGCGATCGCCTTGGCGTACATGATCATCGTCTGCTTCAAGGCTTTAGCACCCAATACAGTTCAAGCGAAGTACAGATTTGCAGCACGAAGGCTCGCAGATGACGATGAAGACGCATACTGCACCGTAAGGGCCCAACATGATGTTGCGCACGTCGTGCCAGTGCAAAGAATGCTGACAAACTCACCCATTGTCGGCTCCACCGGTCCAGGAACGCTCGATGCAAACAAATGCGGCAATGCTATTTACTGCTAGAGGAGGATGCCTTATAGATGAATGTAGACGCTTGTGATCACGGCAAGGCGCACTGACAAGCGAAACACCTATACAACGGGCCAGCGAGAGACGTGCTGCTAATTGGTCTTCCTGATAACAGGAAACGACTTCCGCGGATACTTTCTCGTGCTAAGGGTGGTGTTTTAGGTGGCTGCAATGACGCATGGTTGGGCGAAAGTGGCTGCACGTGGTGTGTACTGGGTTTGTACGCGGTTCATGTACTGACTCCTACTCAGGTTTTACGCTTGTTGCGAATATGGCTGCCTTTGCATTTCTTTTGGCATGATCTTGTTAAGTGTTACACCGTGTTTGGAGGTGAATTACACTCGTGCTTAGACAACTGGTTAGTCCAGCTTCATGAACACTTCCATATCCAAATTACCTTGCAGGGCCACGTGAAGTTGGCTCACAAGTATCTGAAGACCGCTGTCTCTCTCTGGCATGTGGTAACAGCCGTATATACAAGGCCTCAATATATGCATTTTGGCTGCGCACACAAGTCCATCTGAGCATTCTATGGGGAGCAGCCAAGCATGCGCACTGCACGGGCCATCACAGGGTACTCGGGTAAGTATGGTAGCCTGATAACACTGTACAGGGGGCGGTAATGCACCTTGGCAATGTGCATATTGGTAACGAGTATGTTTGTTACGAGATAAGGAGCTAATATGAACTCGACCGTGCAGCATTTGCGTTAACAACGTTCCACTGTTAGGAAGCCGTAGATGAGTGGTTTGCAATGGCTGGCAAACATGCGCTATAGCCAGTAGAACGGAACGTGCCAGAGAGAGTCCAGCAGCAGCAACATAAATACGGGCAGCTGTCCCATTCAAACATTTGTAAAAGAGAAAGGCTAAGCATCCGCCACGCAGCAGGGGCATTTGTCCGCCTGCTGGGATCTGGAAGGGTTAGTCAGTCTGGATGAGCAGGCTTTGTGAAGCCGATGGAATGCCTTTGGATGTGTGCTACTTCGATCCTGTAGACCCACAGGATAGAAGATTTTAATTTAACTGCATGGGTTCTGTGTTGGCTTCGGTAGTGACTTCACAATGGTGATGTCGATGATTGCAGACTTTGGCAAAATATGCCCGTAGCCAATTTTCGGTTATTAGTGTACCTGTAGTAATGACGGTGCAGCAAACATGAATGTTCGGGGCTTTAGCGTTTCACGGCAGTCGCTGTACAACACTGTAACTTCTATGCAACAGATGTTCGCTGAGGATGGTGCTATTATTTGTATGCTGCATTGAGAACCAACAGTCTTCAGACAGCTATCCAGCCAAACTGTATCGGTAGAGGCCACGACTGTTCCTGCGGAGAGCTCCGGTATTTGTGCGCGGGCAATTCTCGGTTGGCCGGTGGGAGCGCCGGCTGCGTGGATCTGAAGAGGGCTCATCACCGTCCAAAGTGACTAGCCTGATTAATGTCGTCGGGAGTGCCGACTAAAACGAAGGCGGTAGGTTGATGAACCACCTACACCACATTTGTGTTTGTTAGAGGCTGGCGCGGTGTGCCTTTTTTGTGTGTCATCTGTCAGCTAAATGTATGTGAGGCGAGGCGCCAAGCTGTGGCTTCTAGTAAAGTTACAGTGTGCATTAGACGTTTGCCCAGGAGTGGTACGAGCTGACGGCTTCGGAGGTGGTGTAGCCGCCTTCTTTACTACATGCTGCTTTTTAGTCGGCGGCCGCAGATCAGTATAGCCTAATTTGTAAAGGCAGCTGAGGGCTAGAGCTTCGAGGTAATGCCCCTTCTCAGGAACCCATCCAATTGACTTTATGCCTGGCACAGCCTTTGTGATACTGTACCCATATTTGAACGTGTCTCCTAAGATGGGTATCTGCTCATGGAGACCGAAGGTGCAGGTACAGCACGGGGCTTCCGTCTCACCGAACGCCGATGGCGCTGGCCTGTTTAGCACTGTTGTAAAAACAACAGTCCGAATATCCTCTGTGTGGCATGCGACACCACGCACCTGTCGTGCTCTGTCCAACTTGCTTCCATACGAAGCGTTGCCTGCCGAAGGGAATGCGTCAGTATGCCTGTGTTGCCGCATGCACGATGCACCCGGTGTCCAACGTGTTTTTATGCGGTAAATATCTCGGCAGAGCACCTAGTACATGTTGCGATTGAAGCTGACGCTGGTACATATCAGGCTGCATTAGTGCAACAATTTGGTGGAAACCCCGCACAACACATGATGACTTCTCGCGAGTGTTTAAACGTGCGGTCTTTCGGAACCTTCATATGAATCTTTGACGCTCGCAGTTTCGACTATTGCACTGCCGATACTTCGATGCCGGAAGTGATTCACCTTTGTACTATTATGGGACCCACGTTCAACAGGAAGCTTAATGACTGAATAGCAGTGCAGAATACGGCTTGTGTCCCGCGGTTCTTTCCGTGGTGCAGGATGTGCGCAGATAGCTAAAACTACGCGACGTCGATAGAGATGGGATCGCCAATAAGATCGACAATTTCATATGCGTGTTGTCAAAGGCTGGATTTTCCATGTACACAGATCCTCTGGAAAATTCCCCATTGCATTGGAAGAGTTCGCTGCTGGGCAATTATGGTGTAATGTAGAGCTGGCACGGAACCAGTTGCATTGGCTGCCATGTGGAACCACTTAACAGCAGATGCCTGGCGATCACGATCAGCACAGATCAAAAACGCAAGAGAACGGCGCATCATAGCTAATGTTGGACGGCCAATTTCCGTGGTGCAGGAAGTGCGCAGACAGCAGGAATTATTAGGCATTGGCATATACCGAATCGCGGAGGCGATGATCATCATCGCGCACTCGTGCGCGCACTCGTGCGCGGGGGGCAACAGTTTGAAGTACCGCTTAGATGGGTTTGGAGCTGCCCTAATACTCTAGAGAATTTACCAATGCACTGGGGGAGCTCAAAATTGAGAGTTTTGGTGTTAGTGCAGGGCTGGCCGCTCCACGCGCATCACTGGGCTGTCATATTTTGGAACATCAGTGTGTGCACGCTGTCACTTGCAAGACAAGTGTGTTCGGAGCAATGGCTAGACTGGATGCTCCGTGAAGCTACGTGGCAGCTGAAGCGTGGCGACAAACATCAGTACAAAGATCAACAACAAAAGTGTAATGCACATATCGGCCTGTTTTGGATTGTTCATTCCATGGTGCAGGGAGTGCGTGGTTCCTCGGAATAATAAGTCATTGAAAGATGTTGTATCGCGCAAGCGCTGATCACCAGTACGCACTCGTACATACGATCAACTGCATCAAACGCGGGATCTGAAGGACTGGATTCACATACTGCGCCGGTCTTCTGTAATGCATTGAAAAAGTTTATTATTAAGCGCTTGTATCGTAATATGAAGCTGGGTAAACGAGGTACATCATTGGGTTTTGGCATTCTTGGATGTCTGTAAGCGCACGCTGCAACGGCTTCTATGAGTTCCTTCTGCCCATCAGTTACGGTGCTTGCTATATAGAACTACGTTATATCGGGCGCATGACGGTCACCTACAGCACAAAGGCCAACAACGCAAGAATTGTGAGCATCGCGGCTTGTACCGCTCCTTCGATTGCTTGGTGCAGGATGTGCGCGGATAGCCTGACTTACGCTCCATTGGCGAGGACTGAAGCGCGAAGGCGCCAATCGCCATCAGGCGTTCGTACAGAAGGCCGTTTGCCGTACACGCAGGTTATATGGAAGTGGCTTCGCCGTTTGCAGTGTTTTACTTGAACTTCGGCCACTGCTTTGCAGATGCTGCTTGCTGGGAGTTTGCGTCGAATCTTAGTGCTGAACACGCCAAATTCATTAAATTGTTCGTATGTATTTTGGGGTGCGTGCATGCGCGCGCTGGAGCCTCCTCCACAGGCTTGTTGGGGATATCGATTCTACTGGTTGCTCTGCGCAAACACATGCCGGACCACAAGTGGCTACCGCGACACGTGGGCGGGCCAGCAACACCCGAGTGGGGCTCATCGAACTTGGCCTTGAGCGGTCCATTCCGTGGTGCAGGGCGTGAGCTGGTAGCTTAGTTTATGAACCTTTTGCGGAGACTGAAGCTTAGAGGCGCTTCTCCCCGTCAGACATTCGTAAAGAAGGCCAACTGCCGTAGATCAGGGTTGTGAGGAAGTGACGTTACCGTTTGCGGTGCTCCATGTTGATCTTTGGCGGCTGCATTGGAGAAGCTGGTTGTTGAGAGCTTGTGTCGTTGCTTAGATTTGAGCACTCCAAATTCATTATACTGCTCTTTTGCGTTTGAAAGTGTGTGCAAGGACGCGTTGGAGTCTGCTCCACAGGCTGGTTCAAAATATCGATGTTGCCGGCTGTTCTCCGCAACTGCGTAGACAGCGACGCGCAGCGACCGCGAAACATTGAAAAACCACTAACGAAAGAATAGGAAGCACAACGACTTGCCTTGCGCTGTTCGTATCGTAACGCAGGACGTGAGCGGATAGCTTGGTTTATTGACCGTTCGCGGGTGTTGAAGCGTGGAGGTCCAGATCGCCATCAGACGTTCGTAGAGAAGGCCTACTGCCGCAGATACTGGTTATGAGGGAGTGGCTTTTTCCGTCTTCGCGGGTTCAGCTGCATTTTTGCCGCTGCGTTGAAGAAGTTGGTTGTTGCAAGCTTGTGTCGTATCTTAGAGCTGAACACGCCAAATTCACTATATTATTCTTCCAGATTTGGGGAGGTGTGTAAGCATGGGGTGGAGCTGGCTCCACAGGCTTGTTCGGAATGTCAGTTATACTGGCTGCTCTGTTCAACTAGGCAACCAGCAGCAAATGGCGACCGGGATGAGTAAGAATGCGGCAATGCAAGAAAGTGGTAGACAGCGGCTTGCCGCACGTTGCTCATGCCGTGGCACAGGAAGTGCATAGATAGCTTGATTTAAGGACCATTCGCGGAAACTGAAGAATAGAGGCGCTACTCGCCATCAGACGTTCGTAACGGAGGCCAAATGCCATAGATACGGTTTATGAGGAAACTACTTCTGTTTCCCATGGTTCACTTGCACTGGGGCGGCTGTATTGGATACGTTTGTTGTTGGGAACTTGTGCCACAGCTTAGAGATGACGGCGCCCAATTCATTATATTGCTCTGATACGCTTGGGGGGGTGTGCATGTTTGCGTTGAGGCCTGCTCCACAGTGTTGTTCGGACTACAGACTGTAGTGGCTGCATGCTCAACTAGGTAACCGGCGACGCGTGGCGACAACGATACCTAAGAAGGCCATCAATGCCTGAATAGGGCACATCACGCCATGCCTTGCGTGGTTCATTCCGTGGTGCAGGACGTGCGCGGATAGCTTGATTCATGAACCGTTTGCGGTGACATGGGTATGGAAACGGTGCTCGTCGTCAGCCGTTCGTAAACAAGGCCGGCTGCCGCACATCCGTGTTATGACGGAGTTGTTTGTCCGTTTGCGCTGGTCCACTTCCAGTTTGGAGGCTGCATTAGGGAAGCGCGTTGCTGAAAGCTTGTCTCCTAGCCTAGAGCTCTGCGCACCCAAATCATTATATTGTTATTGTACGTTTGGGGATGTGCACATGCACCCGCTGAGGCGCGTTCCACAGATTTGTTCGGAATATCGGTTGTATTGGCTGTTCTGCTAAGCCACGTAACCGGCGACAGGTGGCAACGACGATGAGTAAGAAGGCCAGCAACGCAAGAATACGGCGAAACCACGCCTTGCCTAGAGCTGTTCATATCGTGGCGCAGGAATTGAGCGGATAGCTTGATTGACGGACCATTGCGGAAGCCTAAAGCATTGATGCCTCATCGTGTACGAAGCCAAATGCCATAGATGTGGTTTATGAGGAAGTGGCATCTCCGTTCGAGCTGATCCACTCGCACTACGGCCGCTGCATTGGAGAAGTTGGTTGTTGTGCACTTGTGCCGCAGCTTAGAGATGAACACGCCAAAATCACTATATTGTTGTTATACGTTTGGGGATGTGTGCGTGGTTGCTCTGAGGCCTGTTCCTCATGCTTGTAGGGCGTATCGATTGTAATGGCTGCTGTGCACAAACACGTGGCGGACGATGACTGGCGACTGAGACATGTGGGAAGGCTAGCTGCGCAAGAATAGGGCACACCATGCTTTGCCTTCTTTGGCTCATCCCGTGGTGCAGGCGGTGCGTTGATAGGTTGGTTGATTAACCATTGGCGGAGAGTGAAGCTTGGAGGTGCTGCTTGCCGTCCGACGTTCGTAGAGAAGGCCAAATGCATTAGGCGCGTGCCATGAGGAGATGGATACTCCGTTTTCCTTGGTTGCTTTGCACTTTGGCGGCTGCATCGGGGATGTTGGCTGTTGAGAGCTTGCGTCGTAGCTTGGCGCTGTGCGCGCCCAATTCATTATATTGGTCTTCCACGTTTGGGATGTGCACATGCACTCGCTGGGGCGTGTTCCACAGGTTTGTTCGGAATATCGACTGTATCCGCTGGTCCGTGCATCTGGAGAACCGGGCATTCGTGGAGGCCGGGATACGTGGGAAGCAACGCAAGAAAGAATAGGGCACATCACGCCTTGCCCTGCGCGGCTCATTCTGTGGTGCAGAAAGTGCGTAGATAGTTTGATATATCCGCCATTGGCGCGACTGAAGCGTAGAGGCGCTGCACGTCGTCACACGTTCGTGCACAAGGCCAAATGCCATAGATGCGGGTTATGAGAAGATGGCACCTGCGTTTGCGCTGGTCCACTTGCAGCTTGGCGGCTGCATTAGAGAAGCGCGTTGTTGGAAGCTTGTCTCCTAGCTTAGAGCAGTGCGCACTCAAATCATTATATTGTAATTGTACGTTTTGGGATGTGTGCATGCACGTCCTGAGGCGTGTCCCACAGGCTCGTTCGGAATATCGGTTGTATTGGCTGCTCTGCTCAACTAGGCAACCAACAACAAGCTGTGACCGGCATGCGGCGACCGGGATGCGTAGGAAGGCCGGCAATGCAGGAACATGCACACCACGCCATTCTTTGGTCGGCTCATTTCGTGGAGCAGAGAGTGCGTGAATGGCTTGATTTATGGACCATTAGCGGGTGCTGAGGCGTGGGGGCAATGCGCGCTATGAGATGTTCGTGTAGAAGGGCGAAGACCATAGGTGCGGGTTGCGAGGAAGTGGATTTTCCGTTTGCACTTGTCCACATAGGGTTTGGCAGCTGCATTGGAGAAGTTGGTTGTTTAGAGCCTGCGCTGTGACTTAGAGGTTTGCACGCCCACTTCATGGTATTGTTCTGTTACGTCTGGGGCTGTGTGCATGGACGTGCTGAGGCCTGTTCTACCGGCTTGTTCGGCATATTGACGTAATCCGGTGGTCTACGAAAGTAGAGAACAGACCGCACGTGACGACCGCGATAGATGGGAAGGCCAGCAACGCAAGAATACAGCGCATCGCGTCTGGCGTGGGGCGGTTCATTCCGTGGTGCAGGCGGTGCGTGGAGAACTTGATATGTTGACAAATGGCGTAGACTGAAGCTTGGAGGCGCTGCTCGTCGTCACACTTTCGCACCGGAGGCCAAATGCCGTAGATGCGGGCTATGAGGAAGTGGACTCTCCGTTCGCACTTGCCCACTTGCACTTTGGTCGGCGCATTGGAGAAGTTGGTTGTTGGAAGCTTGTGTCCTAGCTTAGATCATTGGGCACCCAAATCATTGTTTTGTTTTTGTACGTCTAGAGATGTGTGCATGCACGTCCTGAGGCGTGTCCCGCAGGCTTGTTCGGAATATCGGTTGTATTGGCTGCTCTGCTCAACTAGGCAACCAGCAACAAGCTGTGACCGGCATGCGGCGACCGGGATGCGTAGGAAGGCCGGCAGTGCAGGAACAGGGCACACCACGGCTTTCTTTGGGCGGTTCATTTCGTGGAGCAGAGAGTGCGTGAATCGCTTGCTTTATGGACCATTGGCGGATGATGAATCGTGGGACAATGCGCGCAATGAGCCGTTCGTGTAGAAGGGCGAAAACCATAGGTGCGGGTTACGACGAAGTGGATT
>CAJFCY010000329.1:0-17925 GCA_904066265.1 Eimeria zaria
ATGTATATATATACATATATATAGATATATATATATTATATAATATGTATAATACCACGCGAGGAGACTGACTGGAAAGGCTGTGAGAGAGCTGCTTTGCAGCAACATACATGCTGGAATTAAAACGATTTGCAGGCCTTCTGCAGAGTTCGTGCATCAGCGTTCAGCCATACGTTCTGCTGCACAAGCTCTGCTTATGAGGGCCTATGATAATGAAGCTTGCTAGGTTACGGATTCACGTGCATTCACGTTCTGGTGATGAATTGTTTTCTAGCTCTGGTGCCTGCGGCAGTAGCTTCTCCTGTGCTCTTCAACTTAACGCCAGAAGCGGCACTTTGACTGTTCATGGCGTGCGCATCTACACAAGAACCTCATGTTCGTTCTGGCACAGCACCGATATTGTGATACCGGCAGACATTGACAACCTGCCCCCTATTAAGACACACCCTGAAATTGTGCAAGGCGATTTTTGTCGTCCAAACGACGACACTTCGGCGTCAGTTGGTGCGCATTAAATGATGGACGGCCGCATTGCTTTATCGCTGCTCGCGATGGCACATAGTGTAAACCGATAAGTGTTTTTTGGATTCCCACTTGCATTGGGCTCTGCAAAATGGCGGCGCAACCCGGTGCCTTCTAGGCCTTTTCGTTGGGAGTGAAATGCTGAGGCGCGTTGTTATGTTGGCGTCAATAAGGACAATATACCTTTTCTGCCTTCTTTAACTGCTTTCTGCGCCTCTTTCCGTGTAAAGGATGCAAGGTATAAAGCGGAAAAGGTGACCGGCGGGAGTGTGGTTGAGCGTTGTGTACCGTACTACCACAAGTGCAAGCATTTCATTGCTGCGTATTCGCCATCTGTACATGAATTCTAATCACGCCCACGGGCCCTGTACGGAATTGGAATCAATTTCAGACAAACGTTCCAACACGCCTTGGAAAAAGGAAACTATGCGGCTTTCTTCCAAGCACTTAGCTGTCGTTCACAGAAAAGACTGCCCACTCTGGAAGTGTGTTGGGATTTTGGAGATATGATTTCGATCTCCGAGTACGCAGGGTGCTGCTGCAGCAAGTACGGGGGACGCAGAGCAACTGGCACCCAGGAAGAAGGCGCACGAAACGTTGGCTCGTCGTAGTGTGCTTGCAACCGACGTTTGCGACACAAACATAGCGCCTGTGTGCGAAGCATCTAAGCATCTAGCCGTCAGTTAGAGAAAACGCCTGTATCTCGAGAAGTGCGTTACGGACATTGTGCCTTGTTTCCACAGGCACATGCGTTTTGCTTCCGCGCTGTCCACATCGATGTTTCTGCGCTGGTGTGGCCTAAGAGTGCTCTCTGCACTGTGGAGACGCTCTTAGACACCGGTAGTACCACACAACCTCTCTTGTTTCGCTGAAACAAGAGGGATTATGTGCTTGTCTCCTAAACATTTGATTGCTATTTGCAGGAAACATTGCTTACTCAGGAATTGTTTTTTTGCGCTGAATATTTAAGTGTATCACTGTCAGCACTGAATGTGCAAGATGGGCATCTAAAGAGTACGCGAAATACGTGGCAAGAGGCTGCCTGAAAAAGCTTGTACGAGGCGGGGATTACTCTGCACCATTGTGTCTACTGCAAAAGCGGTTCTAGCGTGTTTGATGAGCTTGGTGTCGTACTTGCACACGCATTCGTCCCATGACTAGTACCTCAGGTATATGATGCTGCCCACGTGCCCGCTTGTCGTTCAGCGAACATACATCATGCTCCCTATTGTATTCGGTTTAGAAGCTATCTGTGCCTGCGCAATCCACTTCCATCTAAACTGAGTCTTCTTTGACGTCGGCTGTGTGGTCGAACCAACATGGTCGCAAGAAATTCTTTCTCAAGCAAGCATTTCACCTCTGCCCGGTTACCTTTGCACTTCAGCGTATTGTGAAGCCTACGTTCGTTTTGCAGGATGTACGATACGCTTGCAGCATGGAGCGAAAAAGGTAACTAGCGGCCTTCTAAGACCACTAAAAAGCTTCTCTTGCTTGTGAATGGAAAGGCGTCATGATCGCGACATTAGCGCTAACGTGGTATGCTAACACGGTTAACCGAAGGCTCTTTGTACTGCCGGCAGGACGTTTAGCAGCGCACACCCTTGCAGGTGTTGCTTGTTTGGGGAGTCATACTTCGAATAGAGACTGCCCCATCGCTCGCTGTGGCTTGATTGTCGTTTTGTAACAGTGCCGTTTGTCTCTGATGAGACCCCAATACCGGTGCTGGCCCCTATATAGGCGTATTTGCGAACTTGCGTGCGTGCTTGTTGTAGAACGCATTGCAAAGTGTTGCAGCAGGCTGTACCTGTAGGCCGTGTACCATTTTTACTCGCCTGAAATGGCAGGTCGTGAGTCTTATAAGTTGAGTGAAGCACTCAGTTGGGTATACTTCGAATGGGGATGGGGCGGCGCGGCCCTATGTTGAGGTTGACCATATGCTACTTTGTAAAAATTGTAAAAACGCCCTCGCTAAGGGGCATATCGTGTTTAGTAAGTGTCTCGTAGTGGTTTGGTGCTCTGTGAGCATACAAGCTGGATAGTCGCTGAATTATCAGGACAAGTCCCTGCATGTCTTCGCTAGCCAATGTGTTTTGAGGGCTATTCACTGATTGAGACAACAATGTTGCATATTCAGGTATAGGCAAGGCATCCCGAGGTGTCATGTTCGAACTTTTAGGCGAATTCTGTCTGCGAAGGAGTGGATAGCTTGAACTGTCAGGTGGTGCGTCCGATCAATCTGTTGCATTTGGACTCCTTTTGAGCGCATCAGACTTATTTGTCAGGCGCGCCTGACAGATACAATCCCGCAGACAGGCTTAGGTTCCAGTTGGGGCTTGGATTGGGTAAGAAGCTATTCGCAGTCTTTGCTACGAAAATTGTTTTGTGTTTGGCGGCGTGAGATGGTCGCTATGCTACAGGTGGCAAAGTGGGTCGCAGCTCTTTTCTTTCTTGTGCATGGTATTTCATCGTAGTTTCTAGGTTTCTATCTCATGTGTTCTTCCACACATAAGTGGAGTATGAGTAGTGTTCCTCCTGAGTGCACAACTGGCTGCTTAATGTTTGTGGTAAGCAGTGGCTCCCTGCGCGGATGTATTGAGCACAAGCCGAAAATATGGGGCATGCAGGTTAAATTCATCAGCCGTAATCAACGTTCGGTCTGAGCCGTTTGCAATGATTGCCGACATAGGGGACGGAGCTTTCGCATAAATTGCAAGAACTGCAGGATGTGCGTTCAATCCGTCACGTAGAGTGACGGCAGATAATGTGTAGGAGGCTGGAAATGAATGACAGCAAGTGGTTACTCAATGCGAAACGGCTACATGCACAGATACCTGGATAAACCGGGAGTACATTGGAAGGAAGAAATAACTGTGATATGTGTGAACTTGTTGCCCAACTCTCATGATGTGTGCTTCGTGTTCTTTGTGCATCAGGCGGACAGTTAATAAGACACAACAGCTGTTCTGCTGGTGAACCGGAGTTGCTCTAGTGTTTTTCGTAATGCATACTTGTATGACTACTTTCCCTCCCAAATAGCAGCGGATTGAATATTCCTCGAATGTGCCGTCCCTTAAGAGAGTACGGCTTTTAAGCAGCAACCGTTTGGCGAGAAGCAGCAGCTTAGTATGTCAAGAGCATGATGCCTTATGCTTGCGCGTTGCAAACTGGAGATGCTGTTCGACATTGGTTCTTAGCATGCCGCCCCCGCAGGGCCATTAATATTGAAACAGTGTGGTTGGTTCTGTTCAGGTGCTCTGTATTTCCTCCTCATTTGTGTGTACGCTTACAAAAAGGGTTTTGCTATTCCTGCCGTGTTCGGAGTCCTGTTGTGCTGTCAGCCACGCAGCTTCTCCTTAGAGTCTCATTTCTGGTTGTTTCCGTTTCCTAAGGATGTGCGCTGCCTGCCCAGTATGAAATGCTTTCAGGAGAAAATATGTGGACATATTCCATAACAGAAAAACATCTATAGACATCGATTGGAGAACAGAAACTTTTTGATTCACTCTGGTGGAGTGGCTTATCAAGCGGCGCGTGTGGCAACCCTTCACGTGTGAGTGCGAAGCCCAAACAAAGTACGCAGATATTTTGAAATTGGTAAATGTACGCGGCAGTATCGACAGAAAGTGATATGCAGTATCATGCTGCGTGATGACATATATTGGCGCTGCATGAAAGACTTGCCATGAAATGTCGCAGTGGAGGTAGCGCAAGCGTGTTCAGAGATGACGACATTTTGAGGCTTTGAGCCTCTCCCGCACTAATCCTCTATTGGATCTCTGAAGCGCAGGTAACGCATCTGGAGCACATTTGTAAATTTGCTGACGTTGCACCCAAGGAGACGACAGCAGGCATGCCGGCCTATTTCGGGGATTGCGAGGTGTGCAAATGAACGGGCACTAGTCCAGTATTTAACCCGAAAATTTTCGCTTTAATAAGTACTCCATTACGGCAAATTGTATTGGGATGGAACCTACTCTACTGGCAGGGAGTAAGCCTCATGCGCAGGGCCATAGGCAGCCCTTTTATTGGCTTAAGCTACCGTGAAACTAAAAATATGGTGCCGTTGTGGTTATTTTTCGTTTCAAAGCAACGACGCATCATGCAGGTTCGCTCTCTTCATGTTTTCATGCCACGTTTTCCGCGCCAAGATGGTGAACAAGTGTGCCAACAGGCGACTCACCACCAGTTTGTGCGCCACGAAAACAAAGCGTCCGCGAACACTTCACCGTGACTATGGCCATAAACGTATCACCTAAATCATATCTCTATTTCTAATGCAGGTAATAACATGCTGCATCTCGTCCAGAGCACGCCGAATGAGCATTTCCGCATTTTTGATCGCTTCAGTACCTGTTTTCAGCAGCATCGCGACGGAACACTTCCACATTCTGTTCCACCACTTGATGGTAGCCTTGAAGGTGCGTTCTGTGGTATCCCTAGTTCCTCACCAATGTAAATGGGGCTTTCCACGGCATGGACATGTGCATTTAGCAGCAAGCAATTTGCTAGGGAATTATTCAGCGGAATAAGCCACTGCTGTTGCAGGAAGTGTGTGGATGGTCTACATGCGAGCTAGCGAGCGAACATGAAAGCTGTGTTTTATGATTAAACAATTATCGTAGGGTCTGCACATTTGTGTGTTTATGGCCATAAGCGTGCCGGCCTGCACAAACGTCGGCTCTCAGGAAAGGCAAGCCGCCGCAACTGTGGCAGCGTTCCTTTCAGTGGATGCGGAATTGATAATACGTGAAACTCCTTGGTGGATATTAGGGTAATGCCAGCTTGGTCCGTGTTGCAGCAAACGGATTGCGCATCAATCGCACTAAGGACGCAGTTGACATAGACGTTGATGCCGCATGCTTGCTTCAGTCTAAGGGCTTCAACACCCTCCTCCCTCTTTTGAGAACGTAGTATCACTCCACGTGGAATTTTCGTTGGGCGTAAGGCAGTGAGGCATGCAAATGATCCTTGCCTATTTTGGAACAAGTCTGAAACCTACCAGAAACAAGGCGATACCGCATCAAAAACACAGAAGAGCACACTATAGGTTCATGCACTGCACTGCCTCAAGCTTGCACTGCAGTGGCTTACGCATGCGTCATATATTCGCCTACCTCACCCGCTGCGTTGTGCCTCCTCCATAAATCCCTTCCCTCCTGTTTAGAGGCCTTCATAGAAAGGGCATCTTCAGCTGTTTCTAAGTCGTTTACCCAATAGTGAACACTTTTCTTTTGCCGTATTGCATATTTGGCCGAATGCCCGACGAATTTCGAGAGTTTCCAGGTTGTGCGTTTCAAAACTTCCTGAAGGAATTCAAAGTGTTTCACCCTCGGCTATACCGGTTTAGAAATAGATTGAGTATACGTGGCTGCTTACGTTATGTAATACGTTTCGCGTGAACATTTTTGAATGGAATAAGTATTTTTCCTATGTATGCATAGCACAAACTAGTAAGGGGTTGCATTGCTGGCTACTGGCCAGGATGCAGTGCTTTGCAACTATTCAGAATAAGCACTCTGGTGGCCGCGGCAGTTTCGGATTAGGCACTGCGCGGTACCTCTGTTAGTCTTTGCATTGCTTGTAGACCGTCAGATTAAGGAGATTCTTGGGCGGGTCCTAACCGAATGGCAAAGGTATGCTAAGTTTGTGATTCGCTGCAGGCGAGCCGCCCCATCTTAATGATCTTCGAAATGGAAAAGTATGCGGCATTGATGAACAAATGTATCCGTAGTTTGTGAGCGCAGTACCGATCTGGGCCTGCAATGTGATTTGCGATTTCCCGCTCCTTGCAAGGAAACTAACCTTCTTAATGATTCTCTCACTGAAGTGCATACTTGCGCCGTTTCACTTTTTGCATGCAAGTACATGCATGTCATTTGCAGCTTGTAGATGTCTGCGCAGCACTGCTGTTTACAAGAGTGGAACACGACATCTCTGGAACCATGTATATCACAATGTTGCGTCTGGAGCTGGCTGTTGCGGCCGCTGTGGATTGACAGAGCAGAACGCGGAAATACATTTTGAGCTCATTTACAGATTGTGGGTTCCACGGCAAATGCAATTGAGTACATCAAATTTAATAGCACGCCTTGATTTGTTGTGGAGCACTAGACAGTCCGCGTACGACTCTGGCCACACCACTGTAAATGCATGCGCTCCTTGGCTTGCGTTAGGCGACAGCTGGCGCCCTTGTTGCGAATTCCAGGGGGCGCGCTTTGTCACTCTCGCGGTCGCCCTGGGCGGCAGCGCTAATTAGACGTAGTTGTTGCACGACAGTCATGACAGGCTCCTCCGTACCAGCCGTGAAATATGCTGCAGGGTACGTTGAATATGCGGACTGTTCGGTTGCCTCTAGTGCTCACTCGATAGCACTGCGCGCGTGGATACTCAGGAGGCAACCTGCTAGCATTTTGCCTTCTAAGGTGCAGGCACGAGCCTTGTGGCGTAGCTGCAGGCCGGCAGAAGAGGTGTTGTCTCGAATATCCGGGATGCCAGCTAGTGCGCTTCGTTGCCAGACACGTTTGCACTGAACTACGACCTGCGTTGAAATACCAGGACAATTGAAAGATGAGGGACGCCGAAAAAAAGGAGGACTAAGCCGTCTGGGTTAATGCAACGCTCCTTTGTAAACAGTCTTAATGCTGTGCGCCACCACAGCAGCCAGGAAAATATGTTTTGATATTGATGCGGGCGTGTTGCCCAGTGAGAGTTTCATTTTGATCTTCAAACAGACTGGGCAACAGCAAATTGCCTCTCACGTGGAGCTCTGGCATGCGTGTCTTGTGTTTTCACGGCACCTAGGCGCCTCCTGCTTGATAGCGTTGCCGCATGGTAGCCAGCCTAGATATCCTTCCGTGAGACAGCCACTTGAAGGAAGCTCACAGTTATCTGCATGCAAAAAACCGAACACTGCCATTGCTGGGTGCCAGGGTGAGCTGTTCCTCCTCCGCCGTCCACCTGCGTTTTCCCCCGTTGCATTACCAGAGAATGCTGCCTTTCTGATATTGAAGGAAGTACGCCGAGTCCTTCAGCCTAAAACCAGACACTGTGTGAGCAACCGAGCAGGCACAGCAGCGCGCGTATCTCGCAATTTATGCTTGAGGCAGTGCTCAAATGCCTTGCACGGCTTGCACAACACAGTTCTTATCTGTCATCTGGCAAATGTCAATGCGCTCGCTAGCCAGGCGTTGTCCACCGACTTCTGGTGCCTTGAGCTTTTGCTGCGACTAATCTCAGGCGTAATCTTTCGTATGTATTTTCCGTAGCTAGATGTAATACCTGCTATTCCGTCAACGTGAAGCCGTTAATTCCGTCCAGAGCGAATACAAAGAATTGGCTCAACTTATTTACTCCGATTTGGGATCACGTTCGCAAATGCCTCTAAGCAGAACACGTTGCAAGCCAAGTGCCTTTTGATGCCCTGCTGCGAGAGGATACGCCACGCACTGACAATAGGGAATTGTGGAACCTCCCAAGAAAGACGGGGCACACTGCAGCATACCCCTGCGATTCGCACATTATTATGGCCTACACATTTACGTCGACAGGCTTCGCAAATGGAATCTGCGTGCCATTTTTCAGGTGCAGAATATTCACGCATATCTGAATCACAGAAAGTGCGTCAATAGCCCACTCGTAAGGCGATCGGAGACAAGCAGCTTTTGATACTAACAGCGTGCTCTTAATGCGCATACCTGTTTATGTCGACAAATTTCCCAACAGAACTGTGGGCCTGTGCTGCGATAAGTCTTCTGCGTGTTTGAATGATGATAAGGGTTACTGGATCCCTAATAAATGCAAACCATCCTGAGGACCTTCCGTTGCATCTGCAAGGTAACGTTCTCAGCGCAACTAGTCATCCCCTGCGTGCTACTAGCCGTTTGTGATCAGACGTGGGGACTGTTTCAGGTTTTGTTGCGATATGCTTTGCAACAGGATAGAGGAGCAAGAATGGTAGGACCAAGTGCCCGTGCGGTGTTGCACATTGCCCCCTAACATGGCAGAAGATCAGCCCACCATAGCACTTGCCGTCTCAGTTGTAGAACTTTCTCTTGCAAAGCACATTTTGTGTTGCATTTACTGCATTACTCGTGGGCCCTGAAAACCACAAAATTGTGTGATTGCGTAGGACGTGGGTCACGGGCTCTCTCTCCAACGTACTTGTGGTTTTCATGAAATTTACAGGCTCTTGCCATGCTTGTAGACTGCACTTGAAACATCAGCGTTGTGGCACATTATTGTTGTGATATAATATATCGTGCACAGATTGCCTTCAGAAGTTTGCCAAGTACTTCCATACTTGCTAGACGTGCGACAAAATACGTAAACCATTTCTTCGATGTTCATGCTAAGACGGACACGTTCAGAAACACAAACTTGCCATGATAAACAATTCCTCATTTGCGGTTGCCTCTGCCACTAGATTGTTCGTTTCTGAGCCTGACAGGACATTCTACGGGGCGCATGCTCTGACTCAGGTGACGGTTAGTGGAAAGTTGCTGAATATATTTGTAGCTTGCGCTCCACCTTTGTGTCTTGCGGGTCAGGGAATTGCTCACTACGGCCGTCGTGTGAACCGTGCAGTGCTGTACAACTTTGGCACCTGATACATAATCTTTAGGTCGTCTAGCTCCGGTTCCGTTAGCCGAGCGTTCGCACAATCTTCATCAGTGCGTAGGCAACTGAATTTGTTTTCCAGGTGTCGTTTGAAGGTGTTGCGGCACTTTCTACACTTGAAGATGCATGCACACATTCGAATCACCGTGCTGTGAGCGGGGCAGCTGAATTGTGCTGTTTGCTGTCCATACAATGGTGCATGGTGTCTGATTCCGACACCTACGTAACATTTGGCGCACTGTTGTTATAGTTTCGCAGATACACGGCACGTCTTATTCTACACATTTGGATTTGCAGGAAGTGAGTCACATATATCAATGAAGAATTGGATGAGGAATGTGAATAGTCTGCATTGTTGGAATCATTGTATGCATTCCCAAGACGTGGTGCAAGTGTACGCTGTTTTGTGAAGCAGCCTTGTAGAGAATGAGCATGCTACAAGAGTCTTAGCTGGATCAGTTTCGGTAGTGGTTGCCGCACACACTGCATTGTTAGTGGAATCCGGGACATTCGGAGGCCTTCGTGACTGGTAGGCGTATAGCAACATTACATTTGGCCACCCGTGAGCATGGAGCTTATATTAGGTTCGCCCTGTGAACGTGGAATTTATTCTAGTCATATAAATCCTAAATCCCAAAGCTTTTGCTGAAATGCGAAATTCTCCGCGTATGTGGAATGTTGACACTAGCATCAGGAGGGCTCTCATTTAAACCAAGAATGTACGATAAATGGCTAATATTGCATGGGCATCGATTGCCAGTCACAGCGATAACAGATCACCCTACTGAGCAGTTTTTTTGAAGGCTTTGGCGCACTAGAGTGGGTGCAAGCGTATCAAATGATGAGTGGTGCAGATGATGTTCGGAAAATGTGAGTCGCCCGTGCCAATTTTATTCCTTACCCATCTGGGCGATTGTTACGAAAAATACTTAATAGCTTTAAAAAATGGCATTGAAGAGTTCTCCAGTTTTTAATGAAAGATTAGTAATAGTATCCCTTACAGATATACTATCTAATACAACATGTAAAGCTGGCTTTCTTCTATATCCGCGTTGAAATGCTTTGTTTGCGTTCCAGTTGTTCCAAAAAAGATTGGCTAGTCGAAGACAAAGCGTTGCATGCAATTGTGTTGCTGTCAACTATCGTCTATTCCCTTTATCTACGTCATTTAATTGAACGCATAAGAGTAAGTGTCTTACTGCACCACTTTTTCTGTCCATTAACGGTGCACTGAAGGCGAGCAGCAACTGTTGCCTGACTTGGTACGCTTCAAAGTCTTACTGCTGAAACGGTTTGTGTCCATTCTGGGGTCAGTTCGTCAGTCTATTGGATAGCGTGAACAAACATAGTTGAACTGATCAAGCGAAATGCGCATGAACTATTGTGTGAGATATATATATATATATATATATATATATATATATATATGTATATATTTGTATTTGTGCGTCTGTCTGTCTGTATGTACGTGTTGACATCTCATCCAAGCTCGGCAGCTCATTGGGCCATCTGTCGAGTAATTGTGAACTCATTGTGGCCAGTTCAATTGACGATGGCGGCTGGAAACCGTTTCTGCGCATGTGGGTGTACTGTTCGTACATTTTGCCGTGCGTGGGCTATCAGCTCGCCATTCACCTTGAAAAATTGACATGTGTGTTCATACGCACTATGGCGCAGATATTGGTTTTGTGGGCCTACCCTCGATCTTTTCGCTGCCATTTGCGAAAAACGATTAGGCCACGATGGTCGGCTGGGAATGTTTCCTTAGAGCATTCACCCATGGTACGTGCTCAACCACGTGAGCAATACGTTGTCGTGGTTCTGCAACTGCCAGTGTGTGCGCCTGCGTACCGCCTCTTGATACAAAAGAACAGTATATGATGAGTACTGGTAAAGTTGAATGCTTGCGGGACCGAGTGGTAAACTGACTTGTTCACAAATAAATAAGACAATGAGCTAACCCTGGATGTAGTGCGCTGTTGTTTTTGAAGATACTGGATTTTTAAGCACGCTAGAGACAAAAAGCGTTCGGTCGTCCATTTACCGTGGAATGCTTCTCCCGGTATTGATGTCTCGAGAACAGCATGCCTTGACCAGCTCGGGAATCTGCCACGGCCAAACTACTGTTGCTATATTTAGCACAACAGTGGGCGAGTTGGCAGTGCAGTCAGTGAGTTGTCACGCCAGGTGAAAGCTTCACAAATGAAAGTGTACTATAGCACTATCAAAACGTGGGTATGTTGCCACTTGACGAGAGGAGCTAGGCGTTTGCAGCCTTTCACCAAAGGCTTCAAATGGCAAGGGCGTATGCGTTTAGGTGATGAGGCGGACGCCAGAGTGCACTGCTCATCAGAAATAGCATTGATTTAGACGCCTGCTTGCCTTCTTGATGTTGAATTTCCTTGTTGAGTCTGAGGTTTCGCGAGCGTACATGTGAAGATGTTAGTTAAAGAGCATGAGTTTTCAATGCATGTCTCATGAAAATATGCCACTTTGGCCATGAACGGTGACCTGCGCTTCTGCCTAAATATGCATCAACCAACTATGTGGTGAACAGGCCTTTTACTCGTGCAGGAAGTACGTGGATGTTTGTGTGACGCCAAGATATTTTGTTGTGCAATGTGAGCGGGATGTCGTGAGTGGAGGAATTCAATTTGCAAGTCGTCCTAGCACGTCATTCGAAGCATCCAACTAGCGAAAAAATCCTTCTTCGGGCTATTAGCATAAGATCGTTTACCCAGTGCGCTAACTTAAAGAACCGGCAGTTAGCAGGTTTGCTTTTGTTGGTGAGGCATCGTGGCCGTATTGCATAGGATGGTAGAAGCCAGAAGACAGGTTCAACCCTTTGCTAGCCTTGGCTTCCATAAGGCAAGCAAAACTTTCAAGAAGCTTCCTTGCATCCAAGCACGTGCGTTCTTGGAGACGCTGGGCTCACCTGATATGGCGAAACTTGTGATGCGTACCAGGAGATGCTGGATTTAGAGCTATTATAATGCCGCCTCCGCTCGGCAACTTTGTTGAAACGCCAGTGTTCAACGTGCGCCGCTGTTGGCACCCGTACTGTGCACAGCCTTTTCGTACCAGTTCTTGAAGCACCGCTTCTGCAATCTATTTTTATCAAATTACTTCTCAGTTATTGGCATTCGCGATTGTATGTGCATCGAACATTCGGCAGGGAGGAGAATCGAAACTGTAAATTTGTAGTGCTGAGGACGTATTTTTAGTGCGGCAAAATCTGCATGTGATTGTGTGCAATGATTTGCCGTACTCACGCCTTACGTGAACGAGGATACCTGAGCTTCCAAAATGAGTTGACAAACAGTTTCTGGGCGCTATGTTTGTGCAGAAGCTGTGCTCTAGTTGGTTGTGATGCTACTACTAGCAGATGCGCATAGTAAACGGCGAGGCGGAAGCTCGTTGAATGTTAAGGGAGTGCGCCGGATTCACTGAACCAAAAATCACCGTGCTGAAGCAAACGTGGTTAGATAACCACAGGGTATATCCTCTTGCGTGCAGTAGCATGCAAATCATTAGACGCCAGCGCACTTTGGTTTTAAGAAATTAATTTCTGGATAGCTTCTCCGCGAAGTATCCGTTTTGGGACTGCTATGAGGGGCTACCCTTTTATTCTATAGACGTTCGTTGGGTCGTTTTAGCAAGCACATTGCATCTTTACCCACCAGCAGTACAGGGTGAAGTGAAGCCCTGAGTGCGTTCCAAGACCATTCGGTCTTGGATTCTTAGTGTAAACTCATTTCCCTTCCAGATCTCATGCATGCAGAAGAAAGGGCCCCCTAATGGCAGACTTATTGGAGTCTGCAACGGGCAAGTGCAAGTTAAAATATCGCTGATCGCTACCAGCCCTCCCAAAGCTGGCGCGAAGAGCGTTTTTACTTGACTGGCAGATCGTCCGTTTTCTGGGCTGCATCAGACTTTCATAAAAACGCAGCTCGGACTTACGTAAAACAGGGCAAGTGCTGTAGTACATAATTGGACGACGCATATGTTCGTTACTCAAACGCTTGATTAAATGGATAGTTATTCACAAGCTGTAGGCTGACACCCTCCGCAAAGTGAAGAAACCTATTTTCCAGTAGTGGTGGATCCGCCTCCGTTTCAGTGATTTGTGAGCATGTAGTACTACTGACAAAAGCGTGCTTGCCGGAGGTCTTCGGAGCAGGGGCCAGTTGCTTACGTCAGCGAGGCTTCTCTTTTGAGAATGTTGTTGGGCCTTAAGGATGTGAGAATAACGGTGCACCTGAGCACCGCTATACTCCCTGATGCAATACGTGTGATTTTGTACTTTATATGCATGCGTTTGGGCTGAAGGGTACACTGGACATGAGCATTGGCGCACGCTGGTATAATGGAAAGGACGGCAAGTGATGCATTGGCAATAAAAGGCAAATATATTGCAAAGGGTAGAAGTTGTTCTTGCCGTTTCTTGGAAGTAGTCATAAGTAGGCTGCAGGGGTGCAACATACATGCATTTGGGCACATTTCCCGGGGCATCACTTTTGTATATTCTCTTATTTCAAAAAATGTGTATCGGGATCTTTTCCTTTCGCGTCGTTTCTGGCGAGTATCTTCCCGTTGTCTGCCTTGCGAAGAATGAAACGCCTGCCTCGCAATACTAATGCCTCCTAAAACATGGCGCAGGACCGTAAATTCATACGGACTAATTGAGAAGTGGTATGGTGTGCGTTAATGGGCACTTCTGGTATAGATTTTCACCATCAGACTGCATGGTTAGATGAACAAGTAGCCAGCGGGAGTTCAACTAAGCTTTTGTCTACCTTAGCCTACAATACATTTCAGTACGCAGCTGTCGTGTAGGGCTATTTATGGCCTGTTGCTGCTATACCGCCGAAAAACTTCGCTACTTGGCTATCACTGCGTGCAGCTCGTGCGTTGCGTGTGCCATATTGACCGACTAGTAGGTTGCATCATCCTCACAACTAAAGTGGATGTGCCCAAACGAAGGAACCTTTCTTTAAGCGCGGAACAGCCGCCTCAAGGGGTTCGCAAACACAGAAGTGGCCGCATTGCTAAACCTCTCAGGAACCAGTGGCTCCATTCCGTGGTACACATAGGTGCTCAAGAAATCGCATTCCTGGCCTTCGCTGGGATATGCTTGCTATTTTATGCCTGCGCATGAGAGCCATTTGTATAGTAATGCCTGTGATAATTGTAGATAGCTTCCTACGCTGGACGCTGCTCGCTTGACATGGAGCGCTTATGGAAACGTACTGCAGAACACTAGATGGCATGATGAGCCGAGAGCGAGGGGGGGAAGTTACGAGCACAGCACTTCAGCGTCAAGCCTCAGCGTGCGCTCTCTCCGTCGTCGGGGGCATGCGCATGATGCCTCATATATGTGTGCTACCCCGTCTTGTGAAGCGGAGGAAGAGACTGAGTGACCGCAGCACTATCGTGCAAGCTGTACGCGCCATTCACCTTCTGAGAGTACGGCGAATGCACTTGCATCCACTGCCATTCACAACAGTTTTCAGTTTCCGGTGTGATATCATTTGGTGTACGATGTTCGTGCAGGCTCTGCGTTGTTCATTTGAGTTGTACTTTTCGTGAGCAGGCAGCTGTTGGCTTGCCTTGGAAGCTGTGTTCAACACTGGGTTGTATCTGGTGTCACATCCATTATCCAGATATGCAGCATTCGTAAGATTTTGTTACCATATGGTGCGAAGTAAACCCACATTGATGAGACGCGTTGAACGTGACGGGGCTGGGATAGCTGAGTTGGAGACGTACGGGTAAAGGAGCGAGTCGGTCAACCGTTAGGTTGAAAACTAAATTGATTTGCTTGTTCATGTTGAATGTTCATAATCATTAACTGTGCTTGGCGATTCATATATGTCCAGGAAAATGCCTGATGCCGGCGAAAACCACTAGTTGCTCGCAATTGATGCGTAGAGGACTTTCTATGGGAACAAATCGATCAGCACACAGCATACGTCGTTTGAGCTATTGACTCTGCTTGACGTTGCTTCATATTGATGTGATGCTTGGAGACGCTTTGCCTACAGCTGCCTGCCACAATTCTGCACGCTTCTGCCAAATCGCTGGTTGGATGTGAAGTCAAACAGCGTCGTCGCGAATGGGGTTAACCTGCTTTTCGCCTTCTACCATGTTTTTCTAACGGTAATTTGTTGAACCTTCTGTACAGAGTTGCGCCGCATATGCACTACGCTAGATGAAGTGCGACGGAACTGCCTCCACTCAGTTTAACTAGGTGTGCGACTTACGGTTAGGGGGTCGTGCATTGCTGTTTGGTGCTTGTGCTACCATATCCGTACACCGTCGAACTGCCCAGTTTATCTGTAATAACTTCGTTGGACGTTTGCCTGTATTTGGCCCAGCACAATACCTACAGTTAAAAAATATGCATGCAGTGTTGGCGGTGTAGTGCTCTAATCCCCAATATCCAAAAACTGTGTTGCGGAGAAGCTCCTTTGGGCTGTTACACTGCAAAGCATACTTCCTCGGGCCAGCGACTAGGCGCGTGTGCTACTGCTTTGACACAACGGTTGAGCCCTTGGCTTTTTTCAGGACGCAGTTTATTCCTCGTTCGTTCCCTGCTGTGATTTCAAAAAGGACACTGAAGAAAATTTGTGCCATAAAATCTGTGAATCCACATCCGCGTAGTGCGGGAACTACATTCTCGTTTTGTACTTTATATTTAACCACCCAAATAACCTGCTCGCTGCACTTTTGTAGATGGTGAGATGAAAACCATGTCTCTTTGGGTAGCCTGAAGTGCTTTTCTAGTGTTCAACATGACCTTGGATGAGTGTTTTGATTGCAAAGGGAGCAACATATGTACGTGATGCTCACGCTTAACTTTCTTTTTGGTTGACACGCGAAATGTGCGTCGTGACATGCGGTGCAAAGCTACAAGCGGAGTCCAAAAACACACTTTTGTGCTCAGGGTTTTGGTGTTGTGGTTGCACAGGCAGCAGCTTCATGCGGATACAAATCCACCTTCTCCTTCGTATAACGTCAGTAACTTGGACGGAAATGCGTTGCTGAGTCTCGTGTCGGGGGGCACCGGCGTTCACTTAGGGTTCAAAGTTTAGTTTTTGGTTGAATATTTGTGGGGCTTCTAGCCCATCAATTTGAAGAGGCGTGTACGTGCACGATCGCTAGTCCTTGTTTGTAATATTCAGTAAAGCGTTCGTTGTAGCAAATGGCCCAAAATGGGGAGATGCTTCTTGTCTTGTGTTTCTCCGAGGTGTGTGACTACCGGTGAAAGGCCGCTGGCAATACAGCGGTGCGTTGCACCAGATTGCTTGATGGGACATCTAGATGTGGAGTGTCAGCGTTTTGCCACTAATTCCTGGTCACCACGGACGTTTCGTTGCCCTGCGAGGGAGAGACTGCTTCATGCAGTGCCAATACGTTTGCATCTGTTGCCTGGTTATTAGCCTAGCGGATCATTTTTCTTGTTTTTCTGGTACAATATCCCGATACGCCATCAGACTCGTGGGTTTTAGACAGTGGGTTGGATGTGTGTGAACCGTTAGAGATATGATGGGAGTGGGAAGGTAGAGTGCATGTTTTTGTCACCTAGGGTCGGATGATCTGCGAGGCAGCGCGGTGCTGGTGTCACGAGCTAAAGAGTGTGCCGGCATTTCTCGCGTTGCACGTGCATGCTCTTGTGGATTAAAGAGGGCTGACGAGCGTGCAGAGGCATTCAATATGCTGCGCCGGTGACGGTGGAGTCCCTGGGACATTGTATCATCGTCTGTGCGTAGTTGTATATGCTGGAACGCCTTCTTATGGGTGCCTCCCGCGACGCTGAGGCAATGCGATATTTGAGCGAATAGAAGAGCCTATTTTGTGTTGCACGGCACAATGTGACTGTTTTGTGGGCTGCTTGTTCCGGATAGTCTGTGGAGTGATTATGCATCGCCCCGCAAAATGTGACGATATACTTTTGTTGGCTTAGGTGTTCGTACACATGATTACTGTGCAGGTGGAAAGGCGCACGCAGTCACGCGCCTTCTCGTAGCGCGCGCCATGTTACGTTTGCGTATGTTGTGGTGGGAATGTTGGAGCGTGCGATTCCTGCTAACAAGACAACGTAGTGACGATTTGCTAACACGCCGATGTGTCTTCGCATTCAGATCCTTTGTATTTGCATTTTTGACAACGACGCCAGGCGAGGAAGTCTCGTAATGATATAACGCATAAGGGGCGCCGTCTGGGGATCACTATGCCCACGAATACTTGAGGCAGCACAGGGCTGCATTTGGCGGCCACAGTTTACGCATGCTCCTGTGTTGAGGCGTACGATGGATCGGTTGTTGGCTGCTTTTCTCTCTTTCAGTGTTTCGGCAACAGGTGACTCGGTTGCGTCGGCTATAGAGTGCAGGGTTGCTCTATGGATGACGGGTTAAGAAGCAACCTGGCGTTAAAAGGGCAGGATATAAGCAACAGGGCACACATGTTAATCTGCATGCGCTATTATATGTAGTGTTTTCTAATTGTCATCGGGTTGAGTGATAGCCAGCTGTTGGACCTAGAGGTAATACGCCGCAATGCAAATGTTGGTTCTATGTGTATTTCGATGTGGCTGCGAGTGCAACCGTCCGCCAAGTACCTGCATGACGCCAGTTCCTAAACCGTAGTGCCCGTGAACGGGAGATCTTATTACCCTGCGTGTTGGATACTGTTTCAAGCAATATCCATATTCTTGTGCCCCCCAGATTGTTCCTTCCTTCAGCAGTGTATTTTCGTTTTCGTACAAAAACCAACGCCGTATAGAAC
>CAJFCY010000330.1:0-17922 GCA_904066265.1 Eimeria zaria
GTTGCTGCTTGCTAATGCCTGCTTGCTGCAGGTTGGCGACTTTGGGCTGCGGCCGCTGTTGCCTCTGCCGCCTGACGACCCCTATGCCTCCTTCGTGGCCCCTGAAGTCCATCGGGGCCACCCCTTCACAGACAAGGCCGACATGTACTCTATAGGGTCAGGACTTGCTGCTGATGTTGCTGCTGCTGCTGATTGTCCTCTGGCCCCTCCTTCATATGCTACTGCTGCTGATGCTGCTTCTGTTGCAATTGCTGCTCCGAATTGCTTCAGCTGCTGCTGGTGCTACGGATGCTGCTGCGTCTGCTGCTGTTGATACCGATGCTTCTCCTTATGTTGCTTCTGCTCCTTGTGCTGCTGCTTCTGTTTCTGCTGCTCTTCCTGATGTTCCTGCTGTTGCTGCTGCTCCTGTTGCGGCTGCTCTTGCTGCTGCTGCCGCTGCTGCTGCTGCTCGGGGCCGCTGCCCCAACGGGTTTCATCCGCCTGCAGCGCTGGGGTCTGCACAGACAGGGAGGGGTTACGTGCTGCAGCAGATGGGTTGCTGCTGCTACTTGCGACTTAGTGAAACGCCGCATCGATACAGCGGTTGCCTCTGCTCCAACCAGAGGCTGTGAATGCTGCTACTGCTGCTGCTGCTACTGATGTCTTGACAGGATGCTGTTTCTGGAGCTGTGGCTGCTTTGCCCGGTTGTCGCGCGGCTGACGAGCCGAGAAGCTATGCGCATGAATTTCAAGGGCTATATCCCCCCTCAAGCTGTTACTATCGCCGAGTTAGCTGCTGTTACTGCTGCTGGTGTTGCTAGTCTTGTTGCTGATGCTACTGCTACTCCCCCTTCGGCTGATGGGGCTGGTGCTGGTTTTGTTCGTTTGTTCTACCACCGCTGCTGCATATCTGCTGCTGTGGCAGCAAGAGTCCCTGCCGCATAAGCAACAGCAGTTGTGCTGTGTTGGTGCTGTTGCTGCTACTGTTGCAGGTTGCTGCTGCAAGAGGACCCCCAGAAACGGCCGAGTTCTCTGCAGCTGCTGCAGTCTGGGACTTTGCCGCCTGCGGTGGACGCGGGTCTCTTTGAAGCATTTTTGCTGCGCTTGGGCGGCTGCTCAACCGCGGAAGATGAAGAAACAGCTGAAAATGCGGCTGTTATTGCTGCTGCTGCTGCTGCTGCCTCTTCAGCAGCAGCCGCAGGGCCAGCAATCGCTGCATCGGCTCCTGCTGCTTTCTCAGGGACACTGGCGCAGCAGCAGCAGCAGCAGCAGCAGAATATTCACCATGCAAGGCTCAATCCTGGTGCAGCAGCAGACAATGTTGCAGCAGCTGGAGGTACTCCTGTAGGAGCCGCAGGAACGTGCCCAGCAGTGCCGGCTACTGCTGCCCGGCTGCTGCAGCAGCACCGCGAGCAGCACGGCAGTAGCAGCAGCAGCAACAACAACAGCAACAACAGCATGAATGCCCGCGTGCAGCTCACTCGTGAAGTGCTGAATGTTCTCTTTGCCCGACCCCTCGATCCCCGCAGCCGCCGAGCCTTCGCCGAGGCGTTGGTACGATTACTGCTGCTGCTGTTGGAGCTGCTGCTGCTCCTACTGTCTCTTGTATGGTGCTGGTGCTGCTGCTGCTCGCGTTGCTGCTGCTACGGCTGTTCTGTGGGGTGTCGGTGCTGCTTCCTGCTGCTGCTGATTATGGCTGCTGCTCCGCTAGACGCTGCCAGCAACAGCAGCAGTTTGCGTTAGCACCTTGAACGCTGCACAGGAACGAGACGCCTCACAGCTGGTGATCTGCCGCCATAGGCAGTGATGCATGCAAGCAGATGCTGCTCGAAGCTTGTCAACTGCTACTGCTGGTACTTGCTGCTGTTTGTTACTGCTTGCTTCCGCTGGCCGTCTGCTGGAAACTGTAGCAGTGCGCGATCCTGCTGCATGCATATACGTTGCTATTGCGGATTGTTGCTGCTGCAGCAACAGGAGAAACTGCAGTTGAGCGCTGGCAGCAGCGGCCTGCGAGGCCTCCTATGGAGCGTTGCGCTGCAACACTTTGAGGCCCATGGCGCTTGGCACCATTTGCTGCCGGTATTTTGTCCGGCACTGGAACAGCCCACTGGTACGTCGGGGGGACGGATGGTTTCTTGGGAGAGACCACTGGTCGTTGGGGAATGGTTAGGGAGGGTCACGCATCTGCTGTACCCATACATGACTGGCTGCTGCTGCTGCGACTGCTGCCCCCATACACGGGCCCTTTGGTTGGCTCGGCCACCTACCCTTTGCTCTGAATTGCCAATTGCTGTAGCTGCTGCTGCTGCTGCTGCTGCTGCTGTTTCTGGCCGATCTTTTTGCTCTGTCTCTCTTGAACGTTTCGGCTTTCCGGTGCCTTGCTGCTGCTCCTCCTATTGTTTCTAGAGTCTCTGCTGTTGCCTTCGTCTTTTGCTTTAATCTTGTATTTGCTTCAACTCTCATGTACGTAGATTGGCGCCCCATTCCTCCCTGCTATTATTGCTGCTTGTTGTGCGGTTGCTGCTGCTGTTCTGTGCCGCAGCTGGGGTGGTGGCACTTACAGCATCCAATCTATTGCTGGCTCCTACAGTGAAGCTGTCGTCTGCTTTTGCTGCTCTGGATGCTGCTGCTGCGTCTGTCGCTCCTCCTTGCTGCAGCAACTTGCAGATGCAGCATTCCCCTACTTCTGCTGCTGCAGCAGCAGGGGCGGCTGCATCAGCAAGGGCCTTGCCGGGGACCCCTGAGTGGGGCCAGTTCGTGATATCAGCAGCAATAGCAGCAAACGCAACTACAGCAGCAGCATCGCTGCAGCCACAGCAGCGTCTTTTGCTAGACGGAGAGATATTGAAACGTTTTTGTGTGGGGCCGGCCTGCGCATCGGAGGTGAGAGGACGAGACATCAATTTGCTGCTGCTTTCACCAGCTGCTGCAGTAGAGGCATCTACCTCTTTTCCTATGGTTTTTCCTTGTTCCTGCTGCTGCTGATGCCACGTCTGCTGCTGCGACTTCTGCTGTTGCTGCTGCTGCTACTACTACTAGGCGATGCGCCGGTCATTTCTGCAGCAACGGACGCTGCTGCGGTAGCCTCTGTATGTGTTGGTCTGCAGCAGCAGCAAAGCGAGAGCGTGCGCGGCCCATTCAGTCAGGTGCTGCCGCAGCTAGCTGGATGCTTCCAGATTCTCTACCCTCTGAAGCAGCAGCAGCAGCAACAGCAACCGCAGCAGCTTGTGCTGCAGCATCTCCTGCTTCCGAACGGCCGTCAACTGGGGCTTTGCGCAGACAACCGCAGCCCCAGGAGCCCATCAATGGCTTCTTCGCACGCACCCATGCAGCAAGAGCACGACCAACAGCAGCAGCAGCTGCAATGTGAACAGCAGGAGGTGCAGCAGGAGCAGCAAGAAGAGCAGCAGGAGGGGCAGGAGGGGTGTAAGCGAGAACAGCAGCAACGGGAGCAGCAAGAGCAGCAAGAGGAGCAGCAAGAGGAGCAGCAAGAGGAGCAACAAGAGGAGCAGAAGGGGATAGATCAGGTGCTGCTGCAGCGGCTTCTGGGTGTTCTGTCTATCGAGGAGCAGCAGCTTGTTGCTGCTGAGGGAGAGCTGCTGCTTGCTGCAGTCACTTCGTTGCACAGCCTGCTGGCGGCTGCTGGCTTTCCTCCTTTTTGCGGGACCATTGAGTTCGCGCTGCCGCAGCTCCTGCGGCCCCTGTTAGAGTGAGCTGCTGCTTCTCTTGCTGCTACTCCCACTGCTGCTATTGCTGCGCTGGCTGCTGGTCCACCTAGTGCTGCCTTACTACTAGCGATGAATGCTGGCGGATCTGGCAGGTGCATTTTGAAGTGTCACTTTTCCATAGTGCTGCAGCTCAAGCTGCTGTTGTTGCTGTTGCGGTTGCTGATGCTGCTGCTGCAGCTGGTGCAGCAGCGGCAGTGGGGACTTCCTTTATGTGATGGCCCCCGCTGGTGTGGCTGCACCTGAAGCTGTTGCTGCTGCTGCGGCTACTGTTGCTGCTTGTTAGGCTATTTTTTTGTATTCCCCGTGCGGACGTGGAGGAAGCAGTTCTGCAGTTGTTACAGTATCAGCGGCAAGTACAGCAGCAGCAGCAACAGCAGCAGCAGCAACAGGCTTGGCAAGGCAGCGCGTACCAGCTGCAGCAGCCCCCCTGCGTGTCTGTAGAGGACTGCAGCGAAGTTCTTTACGTGAGTATCTATGCATCAGCATTCTGCTGCTTCTTTGTGTGCTTCTGTTGCCCCTGTAGCCGATGCTGCTGCTACTGCTGCTGCCTTCGTTGCTGCTGCGCCGTGAGGCAGCTTATGTGGGGTGCTGCTGCTTGCGGCGGTGCTTGTTTTGTGCTGCAGCAGCTGTCTGACTTGGAAGGGGAGCAGCTGGATGTTGCTGCTGAGGAGCTGCAAATGCTGCTGGCGTTTTCGGGGGACCCTTCGGAGCTGCTGCTGCTCCTGCAGAGATCCCGCGAGCGCCTTTCAGCGAGCCTGCAACAGGAACTGCTGCTGCTGCAGGAAGAGGAGGAAGAGGAATATGAAGAGCTGCTGCGACAGCCATCTTGGGAAGCTGAAGCAGCAGCAGCAGCAGCAGCGGAAATTGAAAAGGAGCTAAGCCACAGCCTGCACCTAGCGTTGCTGCTGCAGGCAGCAGCAGACTCTTCAACAGGCCGCTGCTGCTCTATGCGGCTGCTACTACCGCCGGAAAGCCTAAGCTACGACTTCGAGGTGAGATGTATACCACCTGTTGCTGCTGCTAATGGCGACGAGGCCCTCTTCTACTGCTGTTGCTGCTGCTGCTGTTGGCTGAGCAGCTGCGCATGTCACTCCTGGCTTTGTGCTTCAGCGGCTTGTCTTCGGTGTCTTTTTAAATATCTCCGTCTTGAGGGCATCGTCACCCCTTGTTGGCTCGCCCAGTCCCGCCGACCCCGCGAGTCCCGTGCAGCAGCAACAGAAGCAGCAGCAGCAGCAGGCGTTGTCGCTGCACGTTCTACCTCAGTTGATGAGAGTAGGCGGGGGCGGGTATATCAAACCCCTTCCATGCGTGAGCGCCGATGCAGTAGCTGCTGCAGCCAGCAGCAGCACAACAGCAACGTGTGGTTCAGGTGCTGCAGAGTTCAGCGAAAGTGCTGCTGGAGCGTCTGGTGCAGCAGCAGAAGCCGCAGCAAAAGAGTCACCTAGGGGTATTTGTCTGGTGGGAATGGAGCCCATCAGAGTCTTCCTTGTCCTGTCTTTTGATCTTGACTTGGAGGCCGTCATTTCTCTAGTAGCTGGCGCGGATGCTGCAGCAGCAGCAGCTGCTGCTGCTGCAGCCCTGCAGCAACAGCAGCAGCAGCAAGATCACAAGGCTGGTGGCTCAGGGCCCTTGTCGTCCGTTAGTATCACAGAGCAGCTGAGCAAAAAAGCCCTAGAGGAAGAGGGCACTGCCTCTGCTCTGCAGCAGCAGCAGCAACAACAGGATTCCCTGGTGCAGATGCCGCCGCTGCAGCACTCACCGCTGCAGCAGCTGCGCTGCAGCAGTGACCCCTGGGTAGTCCTGACGACTGCCAGCTGCCGACTCGTTCCACTAGGCGTTGCTGTTGCTAATCGCCTCATACGGAGGGGAGTTGCAGTAAGACTATCAGCGATTCTGGTGCTGCTGCTGCTGTTGCTGCTTCTGCTGCTGCTTTTGGCGCTGCACCTGGTGCTGTTATCCATTCTTTCTCATCTGTGCAGCTTATCTTGGCCTGTCCTCTTGTTTCTCCAGTGCAGCAGCAGCACCAGCAGAAGCTGCTACTGCTGCTACCTTTGCTGGCGTGGGCATGCCCCTCCCTGTGGGGCTGTTGCTACCGTTGGACCTCCTTGCCTTTTGGTCTACCCTGCTGCTGTACATGCTGCTGCTGCAACTGCTGCTGTGGCTTATTCAGGCGGTGATGCGGATTCAGCCTGTTATCGAAGTGTCGCGGTTTCAGGAGGCGCTGCGGCGGCATCCAAGCGTGAAGTACCACGCAGTAATACAACAGCAGCAGAAGACCAGCAGCAACCGGAAGCAGCAACAGCTGCTGCGGTCGCAGCAGATGCTGCAGCAGCAAGAAGCGCAGCAGCAAGATGGGCCCCCGCTGCAGGCAGCCCAATGCCCTGAAGATTCTAATTCTCTTTGGCTCAGCGCAAGGAGCAGCCAGTACATTCCCCTGTCCGTCTGTAGTACTGACAGAAGCACAGGAGGTGCTGCTTCTCTTGATGCTGCTGCTGCTGCTGCTGCTGCCCCTGTAATCTTCAGCCTCACCCAGCTGCAGAAGGCACCTACTGTTGCTGCTGCAGGCACCAGCAGCAACAGCAGGCGCAGGTGCAAGCCGGTCCGCCGCCTGACGGCCCAGGCACTTATTTCCGTGCTTGTTGCTGCAGCAGCACCAGCGAGGCGCTGAGGGCTGCAGCAGCAGCAGCAGCAGCGACTGCTGCTCATAGTTTGCGAATAGCCAATTCCCAGTGCTGTTCCTCCGTGGGAGGCGGCGCCTAGTTCTTACGCTGGCTAGCCAGGTGTGTAACTAGCTGTACGGCTATAGCTAGCTACTCCGCTAGCTAGGTGCCCGAATGCCCTTGACTAGTGCCTTGCCGCAACTGTGTTTTCTAGCTGTGCGGCCCTTTAGCTAGCTGCTGGCCAGTTGCTGGCTAGCTGAAGTGTGCTGCATTTGCTGTGCCCAAAGCCCTTCGTAGGGGCAACCACCAGACTCCAGCTGATGTTCAGTTCATCCAGGCTGTTCATAACTCCTAACAAAGCAGCACAGACAGGTCATATATCCGACAACCAGCAGCAGCAGCAGCAGCAGCAGTAACTGCTGCTGCTGGTTGGCTTTGCAGCTAAACAACGGCGGCAGCGGCAGCAGTTGCTGCTGCTGCTTTTACTGCAGGTGGCCAAAGCAACCAGCAAAGTTATTGTCTTCCTATCAGTGAGCTAGCTGCTCCCAACTACCGGCAAGCTACAAGTTAACTGCCAGCTCGCTGCTAGGTAGCTGTGGCTTCTGTCTAGGGGTAAACCGCTGCTGTCGGCTAGCTACGCCTCGTAAGGAGCCAACTAGCCACCACAGCCTAAGGGAGGCCTTCACGTGAGAGGCGCCTGCAGCTTCTGTACCAGCCGCAGCCTTAGCAACAGCAGCAATTGCAGCACACCTTGCAACAGCAGCGGCTGGAGCACAACTAGCACCAGCAGAAGCTGCACCACAGGAGCAGAGCTGCACCACAACTAGCAACGGCAACAACTGCAATACAACCCCGTGCACGGGGAGCAGCAAATACAACAAAAATGCGTGAAGCCTGCCGGCTGCACATAATTTCTTCAAAGGTAGAGAAACATATCAACATACGGTGCGTGAGCTGTTCGCGAGGCTGCAGCTTTTGCTGCAGCAGCTGCACCAGCAACTGGCAGTGTTGGGGCAGCAGCAGCTGCTGCTGTTGCAGCTGCAGGAGCAGCTGATGGAGTCGGTGCAGCAGCTGTTGCGTGTTGGCGCTGCCACTGCTGCTGTTGCAGCTGCAGAAACATCTGCTGCAGCTGCAGCACCTGCTGCCAATGGGGAAATTTAGCGACTGTTCGGTTCAACTCCCCAACTCTCAATCTCTGGTGGCTGTAGCAGTACATGCTAGTGCTGTTGATGCTACTGCCGCTGCTGCTGCTGCTGCTTCTGCTACTGCTACTTCTACTGCTGATCCAGTGTTTCCGGCTGCCGTGTTGCCTTCTGCCTCTTGCGTGCTGCTAGGCCACGTTCACTACTCAGTCACACCTGCAGCGGCTCCAGCACCTACTGCTGGAACGTTAGGTGCTGCTGCTGCTGCTCTAAGGGGCTGCTGCTGCTGCTGCTGCTGCTGCTGCTGGAAGGGCTGTTGCTGTGTCTGTTGATCCTGCAGAGTTGCCTGCTGCTGCGCGGGAGGCTGCTCCACCTGCTGAAGACCCCCTTGCTGCTGCTGAATCGCAGACTGCTGCGTCTGAGGGGACTGCGGGTGTTGCGAAGGTGGTTGCTGCTGCTGCAAAAGAGGCTCCTGCTGCACCGCGGGAGGTTGGTTCGGCCGCAAGGCAGGCCGTTGCTGCTCCTGCTGTAATGAAGGCTGCTGCTGCTGCGCAATAGGCTGCTGCTGCTGCGCAATAGGCTGCTGCTGCAGCACAGCAGGCTGTCCCTGTTGCACGGCAGACTGCTGCTGTTGCAAGGTAGATTGCTGCTGCTGCACAGGAGGCTGCATTTGAGCAGGAGACTGCCTCTGCAAAGCAGCTTGCTGCTGTTGCAAGGCAGCCTGCTGCTGCACAGGAGGCTGCTGCTGCTGCGAGGCCAATTGCTGCTGCTGTGGTTGCTGCTGCTGCTGCTGTTGCACAGGAGGCTGATGCTGCATAGGGGGCTGCTGCTGCACAGGAGGCTGCTGCTGCACAGGAGGCTGCTGCTGCTGCATAGGGGGCTGCTGCTGCACAGGAGGCTGCTGCTGCTGCACAGGGGGCTGCTGCTGCTGCACAGGGGGCTGCTGCTGCTGCACAGGAGGCTGCTGCTGCTGCACAGGGGGCTGCTGCTGCTGCACAGGAGGCTGCTGCTGCACAGGAGGCTGCTGCTGCATAGGGGGCTGTTGCTGCATAGGGGGCTGCTGCTGCTGCGATGCAGATTGCTGTTGCTGCGGTTGCTGCTGCTGCACAGGAGACTGTTGCTGCTGCTGCTCAGAAGACTGTTGCTGCTGCTGCACAGGAGGCTGCTGCTGCGCGGTTTGCTTCTGCGCACTTGGCTGCTGCTGCACAGAAGGCTGCTGCTGCTCCAGAGGAGGTTGGTTATGCTGCGCCGTAGGCTGCTGCTGCTGCTCCTGCAAGGGATATTGTTGCTGCTGTTGCACAGGAGGCTGCTGCGGCACAAGCGATGGATGCTGCGGCAGGGGAGTCTGCTCGTGCCCCGAAGCACGCTGCATAATTTGCTGCTGCGGCTGCTGTTGTTCCGACTGCTGCTGCTGCTGCAGCTGGGGAGGGCCCTGCGCTGCACCCTGCACTGTCGATTGCGGCGTCTGCTGCTGCTGCACAGGAACCTGCTCCTGTCCCTGCTGCTGCTGTCCCTGTTGCTGCTGCTGCTGCTGCTGCACAGGAGGCTGCCCCTGTCCCTGCTGCTGCTGTCCCTGTTGCTGCTGCTGCTGCTGCTGGACAGGAGGCTGCTCCTGTCCCTGCTGCTGCTGTCCCTGCTGCTGCTGCTGTAGTTGCTGCAGCTGTTGCTCCTTCTCTCTCTTCTCTCGTATGTGCTTCTGCAGGTTGTTATACTTGTCTCTGCCCGTAAGATGCAACGTTTGTTGTTGCTGCTGCTGCGGTTGGTGCTGCTGCTGCTGATCTGGAATAGATGCACTGTCAGGAAGTGGAGGCACGGGGGGTTCAGTCAGTCCACCAGGAGACCCTTGAATACCCGCAGCAGCCGCTGTTACTGCAGCTGGATTCCCCTCAGTCTTATTGCTGACACTGTTGTTGCTGCTGCTGCTGGTCAGGCCGAGACGCCAAAGGGCCCGCGACAACATCACATAAACCATGCAGCAGCAAATACAGGCTATAAGACACAGCAGAAACCAGTGGCGGAAGCGGGCTGTTCGCAGCTGCAAAGTGGTTGCAGACATCAACACACAGCAGACACAGCGAGCGGCCCTTAAGACATCAGTAAAAGCAGCAGCAGCAGCAACAGTAACAGCAGCTAGAACAACAGCAGTACGTGCTGCTGTTGCTGCAGCACACCAGTGTGGTGTTGGCATATACAAAAAGTGAATGTTACAGAGGCAGGTGATGTATATAGAGGAAGACATGCGCTATAGATACAAATACATTAGAGAGAGGCGGGTATGTAGTAATGAAGTGTATTACAAGCAGATAGAAGTGTTGGAGACAGAGAGATATTCGTTAGATTCATAGTCGTATTAAAGACAAAGAGATGTGATACAGAGATAGTGTGATTGAGACACAGAGAAATATGGTAGACAGAGACAGACAGGATAGATATGTAAAGGAGACAGAGACAGATACAGACAGACAGACAGACAGACAGACAGAGACAGAAAGAGATATGGTAGAGACACAGAGGGAGAGGGAGAGAGAGAGGGAGAGACAGGTATGATATAGACAGGTGAGACAGACAGATGTATTAGAGACAGAGATATATGTAAAGAGATACAAGATAAAGAGATGTATTAACCAAACATAGACATGGTAGAGTTATAGAGATGCGATAGGCACAAGAGACAGATAGCTGTATTAAGGGCAGAGATATGTGATAGAGAGATGGGGCAGTGATACGTATTAAATACGTATTAAATACAGAAAGTTATGATGGAGACAGAGAGATGCAATAGAGACAGAGATGTGACAGAGACAGGGATATGTGGTACGACGCATGAAAGCAGACAGAGGCAAAGCAACAGGCCTGGACGAACCCAGAGACAGAGGAGACAGGGGAAGATAAGGGACAGAAAGACAGACAAATAGAGACAAACGAAAGAAAAAGGAGACAAGAAAGGGACAAAAGATAGACAAGGACAGAGGAATGAGACAGTAACGGAGACAAAGAGGACAGCACGAATAACAAGAAAGGAGGCACAACAAGAGACAAGAAGAGACACTAGGAGAAGCAAGAAAAAGCAACACACGTCAAACAGAAATATGGAGGAGACAGCCGACCTACCATTCGGGATATCGAAGCCCGGCCCTCAGCCAAAGAATCTCCCCATCGAGACACCTGAAACATCCAGGAAAGAGCAGTAGCAGAAGCAGCAACAAAAACAACAACAGTGTCAGCAACAGCAGAAGCACTCACCCTAATAGTAACAGCAACCGCAGCAGCAGTAGAAGCAATGCAGAACCAGAATTGGTGGCAGTGCCGTAAGGATCAGCAGCAGAAACAAAACGAGTAGCAGCAGCAGCAGCAGCAGCAAAACGAGTAGCGGCAGGAGCAAAACGAGTAGCAGCAGGAGCAGCAGGAGCAGCAGCTGTGTGTAGGCATCCCCTAGAACTACGACGATGGATGGGACACACTGTTGCTGCAGGAGGAGACATGGGTTCTCTTAGCAGCGACAGCCATTACAGGAGACAGAGCAGCATTTGAAGACGAAAAAGATGAAGCGGGAGAAATTCAACGAGAGGCAAAGACAATGAAAATAAAAGACAAAGACAGAGAGATAATAAAGAAATACACTGCAGAGGCACAAGAAGAAAGAAAAGCAGGAAGGACAAAGACAAATAGACAAAGATAGTAACAACAACAACAGCAAAGACAAAGGTCATGGAGCTTCGGTTAGCTGCTGCACAAGAAGCCAACTGACGCAGACAGCAGCAGCAAACCTGAAGGTGCATGCAAGACACACCTGTCCCCTTGTGCGGAGGATCGTCTCCCGCTGCGCCCCCAACGCAGCCGTGACGTAATGGCCAACCTGCTCCGTCTCCAGTGCAAGCATGTGCGCCCGCTGCAGCAGCAGCAGCAGTCACAAAGGCATCAACGGCGGCAGCAGCAAAGTCACCAGTCAGTAACAGCAGTAGCAAAATCAGCAGCGCCGTCAACAACAACACCAGCAGCAGCAGCAGCAAACCCTTTCCCTTTCTCTTCCTTTCTCTCCCTGTCTCCCCGTCTCTGTCTTTGTCTCTGTCTGTCGGTCTGTGTGTCTCTGTCCCTGTCGTTTCCTCTGTCTCTGTGTCTGTGTCTGTCTGTCTCTGTCCCTGTCCCTGCCTCTTTTTCTGTTTCTCCCTCTGTCTCTGTCCGTCTCTCTCCCTCTCCTCCTGTCTGGCCTTCCCTCCTGTCGCTGTCTGTCTCTGCTGTTTCTCCCTCTCCCTCTGGTGTTCTTGTCCCTGTCTCTCTCATATTCAAAGTCTTCCCCCTTCTGCTACTGTAGGCCTCTCTGCAGCTTTCCCTCTTTCTGTGTCTTTTTCAGCTTTCTTCGTTTGCTGCCTCTCTTCTAATGCCTGCCAGTGACTATGTTGTTCGTGTCTCTCTCTGCGTCGGACTATCTCTTTGTATCTTTGTCTCGTTCTCTGCCTTGTCTCTTCCCTTCTCACTGTCTGTGACTCTCTGTCTCTGTCTTCTTCTAGCCACCTGCCGGTACCCCTCTCATGAAGCCTGTCCTTATCTCTGTCATTCTCTCTCCCCGTATTCCTCTGCCTCTGCTTTTTTATGGCTCTGTCTCTGTCTATCTCTGCCTCCCCCTATCTCTATCTCCCTCTATTTCTGTACCCGTTTTCACTGTAATGTTGCACGTCTATTGTCCCCTGCCTCTGTCCCTCTGTAGCAACGGCTTTCTCTATCGTTGTCTGTACCTGCCAATACCTCTACCTCTGTCTGCACCTATCAATGTATGTCTACCTCTAGCTCTACACTACCTCTGTACCGCTGTCTATCCCTACCTCCGTCTCCATCTCTATCTCTGTCTCCATCTCTATATCTACCTCCATCTCTATCTTTACCTCTGTCTCTGTTCCCATCTCTATATCCATCTCCATCTCTGTCTATCTTTGCCTCCATCTCTTTCTCTCCGTCTGCCTCTATCTATATACCTCTACCTCTACCACTATCTCTATCTCCATGTTTATTCTCTGTCTCCATGTCTATTGTCTCCTTGCACTTTCATTGTTTCCCCCCTGTCTCCTCACCTCCAGTTGTTTACAGCCATCATTCAACTTCCCTTCACTCCCAAGAAGACTCGCCCGCTGCTCTCCCCCTGCAGCACATGAACCCTAAACCCTAAACCCTAAACCCTCAACCATGAACCCTAAACTCTAGTTACGCCAAAACCCTAAACCCTAAATCTCTAACCCTACGGCCTTCCGCAAAACACAAAGAAAGTATATAGAGAAGCAGCAGCATCAAACCCGCCCTATCGAGCCCTGCAGCACCAGCCAACAGCAGTAGCATCAGCAGCAGCCACAGCAGCAGCCATAGCAGCAGCAGTAGAAGCAGCAACAGCACACCGTTGGCAATCAGAAGTCGTCTCTCTGCAGCGTCAACTTCTGCAGACAATACCCGCAGCTGTTGGCGCAGCTCCGCAAGCTACAAAGACATAAACACAAGGCACACACCCACACTCAACCCTACAGCATCAGCTGCTGCTGCTGCTGCTGGACTTGCTGCTATTGCTGCTAGATTTGGGGCTGCTGCTGTTGCTACTCCTACTCCTGGCACTACACCCAAACCTCCGCTGCCGTTAGCTCCCTCTGCAACTGTCGCTCCAAGGTCTTCCTAGCCACAGCCTCTCAGCCACGGCAGCAACAGCAGGAGCAGCAGCAACGGTAGCAGCAGCGGTAGAAGCGGTCGCTGTTGCTGCTGCTGCGAGTGCAGCAGACAGAGGGCAGTCTCACGCAGTGTGGGGGCGACGGGCCTCTGCCGTTTCCCGGGGTTTCAAAACGGGCTTCCAGCTCCAACTGCCGCAGCTGCACAACAGCAGAACACCTGCAGCAGCTCGCTGTTTCTGTTGGCTAGCTATATCTTCATACGCCATTGCACATGCCTCACCTCATGGCTAACCACCGCCTCGCATAGCTAGCTTTCTCCCATACTACATAGTTGTCTCCCGCCCTAGATAGAAGACAGCTAGCTACGGGACACAGTTTTCAGCTAACTGTCTCCCTATCCGTCCCCTCCTACCTAGCTGCCTCCCTCCCTATGCCCTAGGTATCTGTCACCCCTTCTGCGGTAGCTAGCAACGATTTCTGCAGGTGTGAATGATAGCTAGCTAGCTAGCTATTTCTCCTCTGAGGGAGGAGGCGCAGGGGTTAAGGCGAAAGAAACCCAGCGTGCAAAAACTGCGCAGGAGAAGCTAGCAGAAGCAGCAGCGGCGGCAGCAGCAGCAGCAGCAGCCAGGTGGCATAGAGCTAACGGCACGGCAGAGCAACACAACACACCAGCAACTCTCGGTCGGCACGATATCCACAGATATGCATGCACGGAAGAACAGCCCCACACAAACGGAGATGTAATAACAGTAGCAGAAACAAAGCGGCACAGAGGATGCCCCCCTCCTTTCTGCTAATAGCACTACGTATGCTGTTTTCGTTGTTGCTGCTGCTGCTGCTTCTATATCGACAGGCTAAACAAAGCAACGAAGACATCAAGAGAAACAAGCAGGGGCCCCTACCCCTTCCATAAACAAATTCGCTTCGCGCCGACAATCCGCCACTAAACGCTCCAATACAGAAGTCTCATCTGAGCAGCCGAAATACAAGCAGCAACAGCAGCAGCAACAGCAGCAACAGCAGCAGCAGCAACAGCAGCAGCAACAGCAAAGGTTTCCTGCTAATCATGCGCAGCGGTTTAAAGCCACCATGGAAGAAAGAGAAGAACACGGTCCCGCAGCAGCTGCAGCAGTTGCAGCAGCTTCAGCAGCGGCAACACGACGAGCGGCACGGAGCAGCAGCAACGGCAGACACATATGCAGCCATCCAATCGACGCACAAGCAGCGGCAACAACAACAAAAGCTGCTACAGCAGAAGCAGCACCAACAACAACAACATAAGCAGCAGTACTAGCGGCACGCAGGGGTACCTCCTGTATGTCGCTTAACAGCCTCTAAAGAACGACTCAATCGGCTGCATGCCTCGCGGCATTCCAACTCGATCTCATATAGACGACGGTCCATATCCACTTCTGCTGCTGCTGCTTCTACTGCTGCTGGTGCTACTTCTGATGATGTTATTGCTGCTATAGGGGTTGTTGTCGCTGCTGCAGCTGCCCTCTGGGGTCCCTGTTAAGACGAATGTTGCTGCTGTCGCTGCTCGTGCTGATGCTCCTACTCCCGTCCCTGGTGTTGCTGCCCGCCGTGTCTCCAAGTTCTTCCACGAGCTGCCCACAGAGCCGCAACTAATACTGCAGAGCTGGCAGTTACTGCTCCTCCTGCTCCGTTTAGCTCCCGTGCAGCTGCTGATGTTGCCGCTGCTGCGTCTCTGAAGCCCGCAAGTGCTCTCGAAGGCAGCTGTCGTTGCAGCGATCGGCCTTCCTGCTCTCACCGCTGCTCTCGTTCTCCGGCGAGCCTACTTGTGGTGCTGGAAGAAGTGGAAAGGAGGAACAGTTGTTGCTGCGGCTGCTGCTGTGCTTGCTGCTGCGGCTACTGCTGCGACAAGGCCGATTAACGTGCGTTGTGGCCCATGTGAGGGCCCCATGACGTGAAACTATCCTGCAAGGAAGGCCTCTGCAGCAGAGGTAACAACAACAGGAGCAGCAGCAGCTGCAACTGCAACTGCAGTGGCTGCAGGGAAAAGCGTAATAAGGCTTCGATAGCAACTGCCGCGAAAACAGCAGCAGCAGCTAACTGCTCGGTATGTACACGAAAGCAAACTGAATTTATAGAGTCGCAGTGGGACTCAACTCGAGGCTCCTTCCGCCTAACTGCTGCGGAAGACCACCTGCAGCAGCTGCTGCTGCAGCAGAATCGGCGTTCAGGTGGGTGGGCCCCGCTGCAGCAGCAGCGCTCTATGAGCCTCTCACGCCTATTAGAGAAAAACGAACAGTTCAAAATTTAAATTGCAGCAAAGACAGACCCAAGGACATCAACTCGAGGTCTGCTTGTGCTGCAGCAGTTGCTGCTGTCTCTGCATGCCCTGCCGCCGACACCCTCCGAGCAGCAGCAGCAGCAGCAGCAGCAGCAAGGGGAGCAAACTAATGTTGCATGCACTATACAGCTTTGTCAAGTTTGTGTCCAAAACACCACAGCCGCGTTAGCAGCAGCTGGCGGCAGCTGCAGTAGCAGCAGCTGCAGCTGCAGCAGCAGCGGCGGACGAAGCGGAGTCGATGAGACACATCAGGAGTGCAGCAGCCGCACTCGAGGGGATCGCTAAGGTAGCGATTGCTGCACATGCGTGCCCACCAGCATTAAAAGCATAAGCATCCGAGGGGAGGAGCCGGCTGTTTCAGCCTGTGTGCACCCAGCGCTGGCGCTGCTGCTGCTGCTGCTGCTACTGTTGTTGGTGTCATTGCCTCTGCTGTCGGCCGGCGCTCCTCATGGTCGGACTGCTGCGTTATCGAGGAAGCTATGGTTTTGCAACTGCTGCTGCTGCAGCTGGAGCCCCCAAGTCTGGCTGCCCTGCTGCAGCAACCGCAGCAGACGGCAGTCTCCTGCGTCGCGAGGTGCTAAAGGAGCTGCAGTTGCAGCAGCAACAGCAGCTGCTGCTGCACCGCAGATCGCAGACACGCGATCTGCTCTTTCTGCAGCGGTCCCCGAGAGAGAGCAGCTGGCGTTCTGCTGCCGCTGCTGCTGCTGCTGCTGCTGCCCGAGCGCACAGCTGGGTGGAAGAGGGACTGGGGGCGCTCTTCACAGGACGGTGGATGCAGCAGCAACAGCAAAACTTGCAACAGTCTTTGGACGAGTTGTTAAAGTGTTTTGGTCTGCGCAGCAGCAGCAGTAGCAGCAGTAGCAGCGGCAGCAATAGCAGCAGTAACAGCGGCAGCAATAGCAGCAGTAGCAGCAGTTTTTGGCATTTGCTGTGGACCGGGTTTGTTGCAGCAGCTGCTGCAGCAACAGCAGCAATGGCGGCTTCATCGCCAGCGGCGTCGGGGGGGGATCTCTGGGAAGGAAGAACAACAACAGCAGCAGCAGCAGCAGTCCCACGAAGCAGCCTCAACTGTTGGGTTGCCTCAAGTTTGCTGCAGTGCAGCTCTAGTGCCTTGTCATTCTGGGGTGTATGTACAGCTGGGACGCGCATGCAGCAGGCTCTTGGCATATCATGCTCTTCTGTTTTATCCAAGCCTTTTGGCTTGATCACAATAGCGGTCGCATCGAATGCTGCAGCAGCTGCAGCAGCTGCAGCAGGCTTCGCATGTAGCAGACTACAACAGCTGCGGGCTGGCAACAGCAACGGCGCCTTCGGGTGGATAGAAGCAGCAAAGACACTGCAGCAGGAGACTCGCGGGAAGTGGGGCGGGTTGCTGCTGCAGCACCACCCCCGTGCGTCCTCCCTGCCCCTACCTAACCCCAGCAACAGCGTTTGCAGCAGCAACAGCAGCAGTAACAGCGCCATCGACAACTATAGGAATCTGTTACGTTTATGTGCTGGTGAGACTATAGGTTGCTTGATATTGTATTATTTGTTGGGTGGCCGGTTATTTCGTCTGTCTCCGTCGAGTCTAGTAGCCCCTGGTGCGTTTAGCGAGCGGGCTTTATCATTATCAGCTTCAACAGGGTATGCCTCTGATACAGAAAGAAGGTTAATAAAAAAGTTAGGGCTTTACTTGGGTTGTCATACATGTGGCACCCGATCACGTTCCACACGCTGGATAGCTGATCATCAGCCCCCTACAGCACAAGTCCTTAACTATGAAAGGACCCCCTTAGGAAGGGTTTTAGGAACCCTTAGACGAATACTTGGAGGATCAAAGTACTGGCCTCAGCGTCTTTACCCTCATTGTGAAGCCTGCAGTCTCAAACAGGCTGTTGCTGTGAGGCGGCAAACGGCGGCGGCGGCGGCGGCTGCTGCTGCTTCGGCTACTCCTCTTACTGCAACTGCGGCTGCTGCTAGACTACGGGAAAAGAAAAACCTGCTGCAGCAGCAACAACTCGTTTACAGATGGAAAAGCATCAGGTTGTGGCACTTCACTGCGGGTATTCTTACGCTTATTCGTTGCCTTGATGCATTATAGGTGTACTCCTTTCGAAGCTTGCCTACCGAGATACGCATGTATGTCTCAACGCACCAATTCGTGCAGCTGAGGCAGCAGCTGTAGCGGTAGCTGCATCAGCAGCTACATCAAAAGATGCGGCAACAGCTGTAGGAAATAGAGAGCAGCAGCCGAAGCAGCTGCTGCTGCAGCTGCTGCTGCAGCTGCTGCTGCTCTCGATATCCTGTGCTGCGTTTATTGCTTATTCTCTCAGGGGCGACTGCAACGGTGGTAGTGACTCCAGGAGTATTGAAGGCATGACCTGTGTCTTGTTGCTACCCGCCAATATAACAAGTATTTTGCTTATTGTATATTATAATTAAACAAGGGTTTTTATATTAAGTATAGAGTAG